>WBMV01000645.1:509200-523647 GCA_013396655.1 Campylorhamphus procurvoides
GTTATTTTACTTTTACAGTCAGACCAGTAAAGAATTTCTGCCTGTCTTTGTGTTGCTGTTTCAGCAGTAATACATCTGGCAAAGCTGCTAACACTGTGAACTGGCTAATAAATTTGCATGTGCAAAGACATTCTCATCAAAATAAGTGAAAGACTTGTTACTGAAATCAGCAGTACTGAAGGGCTTAAAGACATAATAGGCCTGACATTTTCTTATGCCTAAGCTTCTAGAAGAAGGAAAGGCCCTTACAGAAGAAATAAACTTATGGAAAAGTCTGTAAGAGTAACAGAGAACATAAAAGGAAAAATGAAAGGGAAAGAGAAAGAAAAGGGGAAAGTGAAAGGAAGAGGAAGCGGAAGAGGAAGAGGAAGAGGAAGAAGAAAGGGAAGGGGAAGAGGAAGGGGAAGGGAGAATGGGAGAGAGAGGAGGAAAAGGAAAAGGAAAAGGAAAAGGAAAAGGAAAAGGAAAAGGAAAAGGAAAAGGAAAAGGAAAAGGAAAAGGAAAAGGAAAAGGAAAAGGAAAAGGAAGAAAAATCTGGCAAACGTGGAATTTATACCTGTTCAGTCAGTAGTAATATTGGTGTTGCAAAAATTTGTTGTAAGTTTGAAAGGAAATTAAATGTAGTCACCAGTTCTATATGCAGAAAAACAACAACAGAAAGACATTGGACATCTCTCTGCAAGGCTGAAGTATAGAGGAAAATGATTCTATATATGTTCCAAACCAAAATGAGTATTTTTTAAAAAGATGATGACGTTGACCATGAAAACAGAGAATGCAAATAGGAATAAGAAAAGGGAAAATATAGCCTAAGTATTAAGATTAGGGTTAAATATAGAATATTTAATAAATTTAATTGTGAAGGTATTTATTATTTACAAAACATGTTTTTTGAGGTTGATACTATGTAAGTAGAAAGTAGTATCAATAGTACCTGTATTTAAAATAAAAGGAAAATGCAGACCCAGCCACTAGACTGTGGTTATATGACTATTAAGGTCACGTTTGCACAGTAGCAGATCATCTGGCAAACCAAAGCTGAGCCAGGCCGTAGGGGACACATGATTCCCACTTCGTTGAATTAGCCAGCATATGTGATACTGTGTTATGTCAACTACACTGTCTACAGAAGACAGATGTGGTGAAGAGACCAATTCAATTCTTTGCTTTACATGGATAAGTCCATTGAAGCTATATTTACTGCAACATGACCGTTGCGTAACAAAAGCTTAAAACACAATTTTAAACAAGAGAACAGTTAAAAACTTGGTTGTGAATGGGAAAAAACAAAGACCAGTTTATAAACTGCAAATGAAATTAAAACATGGTGTCTTTATTTAAAACAGTACTTGAATTTTCCTGATCCTTAGATAAATAAAATCTCATAGAGCTACTCTGAGTCCACTTTTAATAAGCTTTAAAGACACAACCATATGCAAAATTAGGTGATATAGCAGAGTATTGGACTGGAGATTATCCTCAGTCATAAGTAGTATGCTTTGTAGCAATGAAAATCTAAATGATAACCAAATGATGAATGGCTGCTTGAGAGAGTTTCTGCTGAACAACATGGTAAGTTTTAAAAAAGTATTATCCCTTATGCAGTTTATGTATTTTATTGATGGCGTTATAAAGTTTTTACACACTCTAAACACTCAATCCTTTGCAGCTCTCACCTGAGCTTTTAGTACACATCCTTTCTTAATACCTACAGAAGGTAATTTTTGTTCCTTAAGGAACAAAAAATATGTGATAGAGGGGAGCTTACTGCAAATTGTATGCTCTTCAGCACATGTTAGCAGTGCAGTAGTTGCCGTATTTTCTCACTTGCTCTGTAGTACAAGAGTTTTACTTTGTGCCTGTATCGCTACCCACAATACATCATTAGAAGCCCTGGTTGATGGCAGTTTTTGTACACCTGATTACTTATTAAGTTTGATCTCAGTGAGGTCAAGGCTAATCTGTTCTAACATCCAGACCTGCTTTTGTTTAATATAGCCCACTGAGATTAAAATAGGATTAGAGCTCATCTGATTGGAGAATAACCTCTGCAGATGAACTCTTCTACCATTCTTTTGCAAAAATCACGAGTCTGTCTTGCAATGGCCATGGTTTGTATATATCAATAGCCATAACACATATTTTAATTTTTCTTTGTCCTTGTGACAGTTTCAAAACCAGACTTTGAGAGCATTATTTCCTGGAGTCAGATCTAATTGTTACTCTACATATAGAATACATGAATATGGGTGACAGAATGGGTAATTTTTCATTAATCTCAATGTTTTTTCAGTTTACTATAGCAATAAAATTAAAACAAATTTAAATAACTGGAAAGTGCCAAGAGGTACATTCAATAAAGTTTAAATTTTCACCTGTTTAATTACCAAGTTTCCATTTAGAATATTTTTTTTCTTTAAGCAAATGCAAGTGCTAACTGTGCAGAATTAAGATGTTTTCAATTCATGTTTGTTCAACGCCCACATTATATATAATCATGGAGCTCAGCACGTTCAAATAATATACCTCAAATTTGTGATGAAGTCAAGCATACAGATGGTCAAAACTCAAATTAAACTAATAATAGTCTTCCCTGTGACTTTTTTTCCCCTAGTAGTTTGAGTAAAGCATTCTTCTGCAGTATTTTCAATCTTGATACAGTATTTTTATGTTGAAGCATAAGATTTTGACGTGAGCCTAAAAACAAAGTAAAGTAAAGCAAAGCAAAAGTAAAAAGAACAAAATTATTTAGTCAATGTGTTCTCATTATCCAGATTCTAAGAAGTGCAAAATAATAGAACTGTCAATGGTAAGAATTATATAAAATATCACAGGTAGCATGCAGTGAAAAAAATCTACAGGGAGAGAGTTCTGAAAATGTTATTTTTGCACAGACAGGCTGCTTGGCTTCAGTCCTAGATTTCAGCCTGCTGTAGGTGAGGTCATGCTGTGGCTAAAGTAATCAGCAAGGTCAATCTGACCAGCTCAGTATAAACCTGGAATAACTTTACTGAAGTGTATAACAAGAATAACTGAGAGGAAAAAAATTTTGTCCGAGGTTGCAGTACTGCCCATGTTAGCAATAATGCCAGGTTAAGCTGCAAGCAGATTTCAGGACTTTTTGTCTTTGAGGTGATCCTTGGCCATTTTACTCCACTGATGCAGGAGATTGTCTTTTGGGTAATTTTACTTCCTAGTGGCAGTCTGAGAATTATTTAACCACCAAGGTTTGATCCTTACCTTCTTTAGCAGTTCAGGTTTGGTCCTGTTTGAGTATTGGAGTAAAGAAAAACCCTCTTGAAAGACAAAAGTGTGTGATAAACAGTTGTTTGAGTTCTTAACAAATTTTCAGTGGAACCAACAGAAGATGCTTGTAGTGATATGTGTAATTGCATTCTCTTAACCATATGGAATGAGGTTCCATGTGCTTTTTACTTCAAGAGAGAGTGAATTGAGAGTATCATGTATCTCACTAAATGGGAATGTGTGAGGATATCAGTATCATTCCATAAACTTTCAGATTTTTGATCTTATCAGCAAGTTCATAATTTATAGTCTAAGAGCATACAACTACAAATACATGAAGGCAAAAAAGCAGCATTACTGCAGATCTGGAAAACAGATCTCTGACTGCTACATGTTTGTCTATCAAAGTTTTTCCTCCCAAACACTATACAACTCACCCTCTTCCTCTTGCCTGTGTTTCTCATGTAGGCCTAAGTTTGATTTCTTGATCATTAAGACAGAAGAGCACATGAGCATTGGACATGCATGTAGAAGAAATACTACTTTTTAAGGGCCAAAGCAATAATCACCTTTATAACCTGAGCTGTAACCAGAACAGCATTCTGTGTTTTACATTGCCTGCAAAATTATTTCCTAAATGTCATTTCCCTTTCTTGATTGCTTCCTGTGTGCTAGGTAAAGCAATGCAGTTTTGTTCATTAAGAGGAAAACATAAACTTCCTGCTCTTCTAAGTTAGCAAATATAGTCTATTTTTTTCACACAGAAAGAAAAAATCATTTTGTAAAAGCAAGAATTGACATACAGATGATGTTGCACAACTAATACTTAAGTCAAAGGTGTCATCCACAACTCTGTCTTCAACAAAAAGCCTGAATTTGTTCAGGCCAAGCCAACACCAGATTACACTGCAGATCAGGAAAAATTTGGCCCATCTACAAAACCTGGGTTTTGTTGACTGGGAATTACATTCTTATTCTAACATTTCAGAGACTACTTTTCTTGAAAACAAGTCACAGATCACTCAAAGATTTTTTTGCCAGATACTACAAAATGATGATGTCTGACAGTGGGATATTGTAGAGTAGTCATCAGTTTAGGTCATGAAGGTGTATTTTGTAATTGATAGACCCTGAAGAGACTGGTTCAAAAAGATGGTGAAAAATGACATAAGAATAATAAATCATTCAACTCAAATGGCATCTGATGTCAGACTTTGAAGATAGTTAGCACTGTAAAATTGTAAGATAGCATCACTAACTCACAATTTACTATTACAGAGGGTTTTTTGGTGACAGCAAATTGAAAATGGAAGTATGTTGTTAAACTGAGAGCTGGAATCTGACAATTAAATGAATTATGGTGACATGGGAAAAGCTGCACTTAAATAAAAACAAACTATTTGGAGTTATGAGAGCTGCCATATGTTTATATACTTTTGATGGAACTTAATGATTGAAAACCATAGGAGAGTCAATGTGTTTGAAAATGTGCAGCCCTCCTCTGGAACTACACAGCAGCAGGATGGATAATCAGTGCTGAGTCCCTCTGCCCATGGTAACATCCAACATATCCTTCATCATCCATGAGCCAGGGTTCCTGCAAGGAGCAACTGGGAAGCAGAGCTGCTCTCTGCCTCGCACCTTCCCTCTGCAGGACATGTGCCTGCAAGCCACAGCAACCTGTGGCTGCTCAACCATCCACAGATCCTTACAGCTGCCCCAGATGCAATGTCTGACAAGGCTGTCCAAAGACCAGATGTGCAATACCATTCGGCAGCTCAGCCCAAGTTTCTAGGGGACATTTTCTCCTTCAATCTCCATTTCATTCTTCATATGAGCATGAAAACAGAAGCACTCTGGTCATCATGTCTCTCCTGGCAGTCCCCTTATTACATTTGTGTCTTTTACTCCCCTCTGAAACTCATGGTACATGTGCTCTGCTTTATTTATGGGAAACCTAGATTTGCTGGAGGGCAGAAAGGTACTGTCTGGCTCTAAAGCGTGTTGATTTTTAAAAAGAAAGTATTCATTTCAGTTTCAAATAAAATTTCAGTCAATTAACTTTATAGAACCTGAGTTTAGTATGCCTACATAAAGAAGAGGGAATCACATCTGCATATTTAATTTTTGTTTTTAAAATGTATTAATCAGCAGTTCAACAAAATTACTGTCAGAATGTGACTGATGAGAAAACAAATCCAGTATATAATCACACTTGCAGTTTCTGTTGCCAGCAAAGTCTTTTGTATTGAAGCAGCCAATCTCTTCCCTCTCACTCCCCCAGAGTAAAACATCAAGCTGGAATAAAACTGAGTTACAACTAGACTGGCAGAATTTCAGACACCACACAAAGCCTCGGCAGTTCAGGTAAATCCCACAACTGATTCACCCACTTTGAACTCTTGGACTAGCCAGGCCACAGATTAAATAAAATAAAATATAATTCATGGGTCTTTGAGACGTGGCAAAATTCCTCACAGATGGAACAATTTTGCAAAAGTAGATTTGGCTTTCATGGTTTGCAAGCAAGCCCACACAAACCACTTCAGGCTGAAGGCACTTAAAACAAAAATTCTTTATTTACTGTATAAACTCCTGCACTGATCCAAGTGACTTTCAATCCTGCATGTGTCCATCACAAGCATACTTCCCACACCTAGCTTTTCTCCCCAAAATGTCCCTCTAGCAAGGTACAGCCTTTTCCAAACGCTTTCTATTAGTCCCACATCTTTTTGCATTGGTACTTCTGTACATTGATACATCACAACAAACAGCCTGTATGCAAGGATAAGGTTTGGAGAAGTAAATTTCCATGGAAACCATGAAACATCAATGCTCATACTAGCAAACGCCACACAGATCTTGATACCCATGTAGGGAAACTACAAGTAATCACAGTTCCAGTGCTTTATACCTGAATGTCAGTGTTGAGCTGCTTGATCCTACAAGTTCTTGCTCTACCTGAGGATTGAGTGTCCCCTTAAAAGACAAAAATAAGGAATTTGTTCAAAAAAGTGGATGATCAGTTTGGCTGCCTTTTGCCAGGAGGTTTATCCAGTCTTTCACTATAGACTGAACACACAAAATTTCAGCATGCAGACACCCTTTTCCTCAAATCATACAAAACTGCCACTTTACATGGGTATTCTGTTAATTCTCTATTTTTCAGAAAAAGTCTGACAATAAACTAACAGCAGAAAAAAAAATCATATTGTCATCTAGCTGGCCTGCTAGATGTCTGCTCAGTAGATGCATGAAACTCAGCAATATTGTTCTGGGATAGTTGTGTATCACCACATTGATTTCCAGGCCTGTTCTTCCTAAAGAGATGTCAAAAGTGTGCATTACAAAAGGTGAGAAAACGTCAAGATAGAGGTACAGCTTTCATCTCAAAACATCCTGCAGCAGATCCGAACACAGTTTTTCAGGGTTTAGGTTTTCCTCTTGCTCTGCACCAGCAAGCTCACAAGAACAAGCTTCGGGCCAGCAATGGCTGTCAATCATTTCCTTTGTATCTTCAGAGAGAGCAGACAAGTTTCACGGACTTTCACTATCTGGGCTCTGCTGGAGCAGTTCCCAGACACATGCAGAGTACCACAAGCACCACTTCCCTTTCTTACCTTCCTGTTGCCCCTCAGGCACAGTCTACAGAGGCAGTCATCTTTCTCCTTTTACAAGTAAAAAGATGCCCTTAGCCTTAAGCATTTGTGTTTATACAGCCCATAGTGAGAAGAGCTGATGTTTGAAGCATCAGCTGCAATATCATCACTGAAAAAACTTAGTAAAGCTACTCTCCTTTCTCCCTCCCACTGTGGTGTAGTTAACCTGAGTTCAGCAATAGCATGGATTAGCCCCACTTTCATTTCCTCAGAGTTTTTATAAGTTTAGCTAAAATGATGGATCTAATGTTGTTATAACGACCTAATCCAATACTGAGCTTGGAATTGTTCACTTACCTGAAGAAATGTTGCATAGTCAATGGCATACCTATTTCTTATGACTCGGACTTCCATTTACAGAAATGATCAGGGATGTATGTGATAAAGACTTCATAAGCTGCAAGAATATTGTTAGCTTTCTTTCTCCAGCTAGTGCTGAAAAATACAAATCTGAAGCACCAAGTTCAAGAGGGAATCAACATGCATTTTATACTATGCTTACAATGCTTGGCTTAATTTTAACTGTGTGTATAAATGTTTTCTTTAACCTGAGGCATGGTGAGTACCATTTACTACAATCTATAAAGAAATCATAATAGGGCTATTCTTTTCCCGGGGTTACAGAAATCAGTGAAGATCTTTACTCATTCATGGCATTAAAATAGAGCTACATTGAATATAATTTGCTACACACTAGGTATTTTAAAATACTCTTTATATTTATATGTAAATTTCATGCCTTTTAAACACAGATAAGGAGAGAAACCAAGATGCCATAAGTCAGTTAACAGTCAACAAGACAGTCCAAAACACTCTGAAAGCACTGATAAAACAAGTCTGAACAGCACCTTCCCAGATCTTTTGGCTTTAAATGCTGATCACTGGATATTGCATTCAAAGTAGCACTGGCCATTTGCTATTTGAAAGAAGACTTTTAGATTCTGCAGGAACTGTTGCTGGTTGTCTAGCTGCAGAGAGCTGCAAAAGTCAACATCTTTTAGATCTGACATGGAGCAGAGATTCTCATCATTAAGGTTCACATATCTGGAAAAAAATCCCAACCACATAAAGTAATTGCATTTGTCTTCTTGAATTGTTCCTAATGTAATGAACATGTTACAGTGACCTTTAGAATGTCTAATGGGTGATGCATTTAAGCTTTTTGAATACTTAAGACACCTTCAAATTATGTCTCATTTATTTCTATCATAGCCTGTGCATTAAAACACACCATAATCAAGATGGATTGGAAAAAAACAACCCAACAACTGCATATGGAAAGTTCCAGAAGATCCCTTTATTGTATTTTCTCTTAAATCTCAACTAGAGAAATAATTCTTTGCTGTTTCTCTTGAACTACTATGTTGGCCTGGTTTGTTTTTCTAGTTCTTATAAAAGCTATGATGGTACAGCAAAGAGATCACTGCACCTCATCCATGATCAGAATCATCCTACAGAATACAGATTTGTAATCTTTGGAAATTTGACTAGGTTTTTGGGATGTGTTCCTGTAAAGAGCTCTTAAAGAATGCATGAAGATTACACACACTTTAAGAATTTAATTCGTGAAAGAGAAACTTCCATTAAAAAAAAAATGGTGTCTTGTCTTGTGAAAGTTTTACAAATAATCAATTTACTTCAGTTCAAATTTCCCTTTCATGTTCTTGTTCCAGAGTCCCTTATTAGTTTGACAAGGTCTGGGCTTTTTTACTTTTCAGAGGACTAATTCTTTTGTGCTGTTTTAAACCACTCTTTTCATCTTATTCTAAAATTCAATATACTACAACTCAGTGCTGTGACCATTACCAAATGCAAAGCCCAGTATGTCAGCTATTCTCTTTGAAAGATTTTTGTTTCTATTGCAACCACTGCAAATTTTGAAATTCTGCTGATAGATGGAGTTTCTGGTCTATTGACTTGGGCATGTTTTAGTCCATGATATAAGCACTTTCAGTGCACGTGTACAGGACTATTTAGCTGAGCAATACTAATTGGTATTATGCATGCAAGGACCTAGCAATGTAAGAGGGAAATTACTCATGAATTTCCTTTCCTTTCATTGGCAATGTCAAGGGGTTAGCATTGACTTCAGTCCTAAAATGTTTTTCTTATCTTTTTCTCTTTCATTGTGCCCCCTCTGCACACCAGCTCTGCATAGTTAAGCATAGTTCATAAATCCTCACAATTTCATATCTCACTATCTGAGGACAAGTTTTACCTCATGTTTATTTTTTTTAAACATTCTACAAGGGTGGAGGAATTTACCTGAAAATCAGATCACTGCAGAGATGAGGACAAACAGCTTGTAATTCCTCAAGTGAGAGGAATATGAGAAGGCTGAACAAAAGGATAGACAAAAAGCAAGAAAAAGGTAATTGTTGTGTGATGGTATAGCAAGTAAGACAATTTAATTTGTGAGAGGAGCATGGTCATTGGGAGCCATTCCCTTCCAGCTCTGTCTGGACAATGGCCTAGTCATAAATAAACTGTGTAAGAAATCAAAAGTTGTAGCTAATACCAAGTTTGACCTCTACCCCTGATGCAATTCTCAGTGTCACAAGTCACGGGGAGCAGAGGGTTTCAAGCTGAGGCTCCAAGCACTGTGATGGGTGAAACTCCTGGGCAATTGGCAAGGATGCTGGAGTTCATCCACCAAACCAACAACTGCTCTGAGGCTGCTGACTTATTGTCAGCTTGTAGGTGTTCTTATAAATGAGGCTGGTAGGACACAGATTTTAGTGAAATAAACATTCTTCTTGTCTTCAGGGTAGCTCATCGGGGTTACATTAGATACAAGGAGCTTCAGAGAAGCCAGTTACCACATCTGAAAGAGAAAGTAATGTGAAAGTGAAAGATATGTTGCTCCATCTTGCTGTTTTTTCTGGAAAGTGTGATTACCGCTGTTAGTAAAAATAATCATCTCAAGTATAATATACTCGGATTTTCAGGGAGGCTTTCAGTAATGGTATCCCATAGAGTATTTTCTTCTGCCATAACACTAAAGGTTAGGCTGTGGTGGTTCTACTTTGATATGGATCTCTCAAGACTAACTAAAGAGAAGGGAGATTTGAACTTTCATTGAAGCAGACTGTCCTTTAAAGAGATTGGCATGCTATAGTGACAACTTTTATAACTGCTACATGTCTAATAAGTATTGTAAACATTACATTAGAAAAAAATGTTAGTGTTCTGTAAATATGGCTACAAAAGCTTTTGGTTTTTAAAGGCATGTTCAGTCTATATCTTCCTATTATTGTATTTACTAGCAGAAACTGGAATCAAAAAAGCAGTTAGCTTTAATCTCCTTAATAAAGATGCTAGTGGTGCTCACTGTAGTTATCCAGAACATAGGTACAGCCCCCAGATTCTTATCTTGTTGGTTTCTAAAAACAAACAAATAAACAAAACCAACCAAAAGAAAATCCCCTCAAAAACTCTCAAAGCATTTCAAATAATTTGTTACAAAATATAAATGTTTATTACAGCTGATCATGACATTTAATAATTGTAGGGAGGCTGTTCCAAAAGGCATGTGTTAGAAAGTAGAATTTAACCTGCTGCAAATGAAACAGAAATATCAGATGATCTCCGATGCTTAACTGTAAGCCAATACTGACAATTAAAGGTAGAGCACATAGTTTGCAACTTCTACAGCTAAAGCCCTAAGTCTGGTTAGTTGATGATGATGTAATAAAAAATTACAGTAGTTACACAGTGATACTGGCATAAATATCATTTTAAGTCAAAGCTTACAGTTTTGACTCTAGGGAAGACTCTGTACCATTGTGTGTATGTTCATGTTTTATTTCCCAATATATGGAGTGCAGATAAGTAACACTGCTAACTTCAGGCACTTGTAGGATTTACTTATCACTGAGAATTTAAACTAGTTTCTGAATATTAAGTTTAAATACTCTCTTTAATTCAGGCTGCTGGAAACTTCTTACTGCAGTTAAAGAAGTTTTTTTTGCTTTGCTGAATGTATTTCTCAATAATGTATTACTCAGGTAATATATGCAATATATTATGCAATGTGTTTGCTTATTAATGCAAAAAATTAAATGATTCAACATATTTTAACTATAAAGACTGTATCAGTGTTGTGCTGGTTTTGTCTGGGGTAGAGTTAATTTCTTCACAGTAGCTAGTATGGGCTACTTTTTGAATTTGTGCTGGAAACAGTGTTAATGACACAATCTTTTGTTACTGCTGAGCAGGGCTTACACAGTGTCAGGGCCTTTTCTGCTCCTCACCCCACCTCAGCAGTGAACTGGAAGTGCACGGGGTGCTGGGAGGGGGCACAGCCAGGACTCAAGGGATATCCCAGACCATATGGTGTCATGCTCAGCATATAGAACTGGGGGTAGAAGAGGGAGTGGTTTCTTACCCACAGCTACAGTCCCTTCAGGACCAAACCTGCTCCGGAATGGCCCTACCCACCGCTGTAGTCCCTCCAGGGGCATACGTGCTCTGTAGTGAGCTTATCTGTGGCTACATGGGTCAGTTGGGATCAGCTATCCTGGCAAAGTCCCCTCCCAACTCCTTGTTCAACCCCAACCTTCTTGCTGGTGGGGTGCTGTGAGGAGCAGAAAAGGCACTGACTCTGTGTAAGTGCTGCACAGAAGTAATAAAAACATCCCAGAGTTATAAACGCTGCTTTCAGTGCAAATCCAAAATAAAACCCAAGACTGGCTACTTTGGAGAAAATTAACTCTTTTTAAGACAGAACCAGCACGACTGTTTTAATTTAACTCTATGTTGTCATCTTTTCCATCCTATTTTACTTGTTATACATTGCAAAGTATGAAATAATTTGGATATTTCAAATGTCACCTGTTCCCAATCACAATTAGCATTTAAAAGCTTAACATCCATTTTCATTCAAATATGCCGCCTCTGTAGTCATGGTAACCTCTTCATCAGCTTTATCTTCCAGCTTTAGAAGGTACTGCTGTGGTACTTGGAGATGTTATTTAGGATTTTTCATTTGACTCCTTTCTCCTTCCCTCTCCAGCAAAAAAACCCACCTCCATGCTTCTTTTACTAAGTCGCAAGTTTATAACAGCAAGAAAAGAGCTGAGATGAAGATATTATTAAAAAAAAAATGGATTTCTATTTCATGGAGCTTCCTGGAAATAGTAAGTGGTGAAGAGTGGCTTATGATTTCAGATGGCTCCTCACAGATGATGCAGAAAACTATAGATGTGTAGGTGCAGAATCCAAGTACTTAGCGGATGTGTCTTCTGTCCTCTCTTAAGAGAGGAAATATTGAACTAGCTGTGAGCCAAATATTGTCTCATTTAAAGAATGCAATTATTCTGTACTTAACCAGGATATACCCTGGTGTTTAATTTTATGAGGGGGGGAAAAATGTGATTTCTTCTATTTTTAGTTTACCTTCTTATACTAATTTAACATTGCTTTTTTGTTTCTTTCTAGCCTGATTATTATGCAGCACTTACATGAGAATGGGTCAGCTGATTCAAAATGCTTCAGTTATTGGCAGTGATGGTAGAGATTGGTAGAGATATCTGTGAGCCACATTATTCTTGTTACAGGTACTATTGTCCTTGGCTTGTAACACATATTTACTGTTGGGAGAAAAATCATTGCAAGTACAGAGAAATAGATGGCCATTAGAATTCAGATACATGGACTTTTGGTTAATAGACAATGTAATTATAGGGAATAAAATAGCATAATTATGGGGGATTTTCTACATATTCTCTCTGTGGCCATTTGTAAAACTCACCTGCTTCCACTTTTAATTCAGAAATTGAGAGAAATTGAGGTTTTACACACGTATCCCAGACTGCCTCTGGGCCATTTTTGCTACCTTTTTTAAGTGGCCATTTCTCACAGGCTACAAGTCAACAATTCAGTAGTCACAGCAAACGTTATAAACATGCCTACCCTTAATCCCTGTCACCACTGTACAGCAGGCATGGATTGAATGTTTGAGATGTAGCTACTTCATTTGGGTCTTGCATATGTGGATACAGAAAGTAATTCTGCATTTTAACTAACTCTTATCTATGCAGGAACTCCAGAAGCGTGCCTAAAAGCAATCTCCACATGAGTCTGTGCAACATCCTGAGCCTGAACAATGCAAGCCTTAATAATCAACAAGCATCCTCTATCAGCTGTCAGTCACTAATGAGAACTTCACAATATGTAATGTGAAATAAATGTACACCACCTGTGCAAACTCTGGCCTTGAAGGTCACTTCACGTGTATGAGTCAGCCATGGGTCTCAGTGGAAATTATTGATATTTTGGAATATCTTCTTAACCTTTTACATCTCTTTTAAGGCCACATAGTCTCTAAAACACCTGCTAAACTTCGGTGTATCTGGTATTGCCATCTCATTGGTCTTTTGAGGAACATATGGCTTTCCAAATGGACAATACAAATAGCCCAGGTGCTATGAACTTGAAAATAGAAAGAGACTATGCATGCCAGGTCTACCCTGACAATCCTTATTTTTCATGTGATACCCCAATGATTCACAATATCCATGTTTTATCACATAATAAAAATTCTTATATTTTTGTATTCTTCACGAAGCACCAATTAACCTTCTGAATGCCAAGGGATGAAGTCAGAGTTCAAAATAAAGAAGGTAGAAGTTGTCAAAATCAAAGTTATTCTTTAGCCCAACAAGACTGAGAGTTCACCTCCTACAGCGGGATTTTTCAGAATGTGAAAAGGATGTCACTGAAAGCAAAGCAGTGTTAGCGAGCTGTTTAACAAACTCCTCCTAGATCTCAAATGCTGTCCCACTGCACCCACTTGAATCTCTCTCCTCTCATCTGGACTCTGCATTTTTCAAGGATTTCCACATGAAGGTCTTTCCTAACTGCCCTCAACCAAAGTGGGTCTTCCTGGGGTGTTGGCCCGCCTACACTGGATTACTTTGGATTACCGCGTGGCTTTTTCTAACAATGGTATAGAGGAGGAGTGCAAGTGGTGTTTCAAAAGAGCACCACCCGCGTGCTCCAGTTGATCCCTAGCATGTGTCACCGGGACTTAGCTGTGACAGAGCTACAGTGTAATAGTTTCAGTGCATGTGAGTTTTGAAGCAATTACTAAACCAAGCACAGCTTTCTTGTTGAGGAAATACTTACCTTGAAAGAAGACGGCCAAAATAGAAGGGGACAGTGCTGGCTAAGAACTTACACTGTTTTCTCTTGTGTCGAGTGCATCTTTATTGTTCTCTGTAGCAGCTTTGAATTGCAGTTTGAAGAAATCTCTGTTCAGAAATAAATTAATCCTGATTAATAACTTTACTGTGGGCATGTCATCTTCCTTAAAATCCAAACAAACCCGAAATGTCCTCTTTTATTTCCTGATTGCCCTTCAGAAAACATTTAGCATAGAGGGTATTTTTACCAGAAGGCCTCACCTTTTTAAAATTACCCCAGAAGCGCTGAATTTCAGCTCAGCTAGGCGGTGCCGGATGAAGGGGGAGTGGACGCCCCGCGATGCTCTGGCTGCCCCGCCCTGGCCGCAGCCCAAACTCCGGGGATGCGGCGGGAGGG
>WBMV01000645.1:524016-581789 GCA_013396655.1 Campylorhamphus procurvoides
GCTTGTGGCTGGACCCGCTGCCCGTCCGGAGGGGCAGAAAGTTTGTGGTACGCGGCGCGAAGTTGTGCTGAGTTAGGCGAGGCTCTGCGGCATCTGCGTGGGGCTGCGGGGGGGATGCGGGGGCTGAGCGGAGCGGCGGGGGCAGCAGCACCCGGCCCGGGCATGGGATGGGGTGGGATGGGCAGGGCAGTGCGACCAGCGGCCCCCGGCGCCGGTGCCGCTCCGCGACCGCTGCTGATTAATGTTTTCGTGGCAGCCTGACGAGCGCTAACTCCGAGGCGGAAAATAACGTATCTTCGCTGTGGTTCAGTATCTTGCGCGTGGGGTATATCTTCATGACAGCTTAGTATGGAAACTGCAAGTTACTTAATAACTTTTATGGAAACAGCTGCGTGTAATAGCTGTAATCCTGCTTCTGAAAATACAAAATCAATGATTACTGATTAATAGTCTGTTCAGTATTCAGCTATTGATACAAATTACTTGATTAAGAGAGGTAACAAAGTATTTTTGGGCAGTAATAATAAAGACCAATAGTCTTATTTAGAGAGAATCTTGGGTTTTGTTTCAAAAAAATGCAACCTCCTGTTCATGCTGCATATATAACTAATTCCTACATTACAAATATTCTTCATATTCAGTAATCAAAGCACCTGTTATAGTCTAGAGGCTTTTTTTCCTGTTTTAGAAGTGCTGTTGGTCCTGTATACTCATCTCTGGCAAGCATGAATAATCATTCTTGTATAATTTATCACCATTTCATTTGTTTCAGGTTCAACTCTTTTGTAAATTTAAACTATTTTATCAAGGATCTGTAAGAGAAACACTTCTAAAAG
The DNA here is from genome assembly GCA_013396655.1 of Campylorhamphus procurvoides. Lineage (NCBI taxonomy): Eukaryota > Metazoa > Chordata > Aves > Passeriformes > Dendrocolaptidae > Campylorhamphus > Campylorhamphus procurvoides. The sequence goes on from WBMV01000645.1 coordinate 524,853, forward strand.
GTGCCACATAGGTATTCTTAATAACATCCTACACTGATAGCTGAATGCTTGACATAAACCAAAACAAAACCAGGGGTGACTGAAAATTTTGTCTTGGCTCATTCAAGCTAATGCCCCAGGTCTGGTCAGAAGCAAGCTAAGTTCCCTCTGTAAACCTGAGTCGATTTTCCAGAGGAGCTAAAGAAACTCCATTTCTATCCTGTTTTAACAACACAGTGTTCTACCTATATGTCAATGACTGGTACTCTGTGCGTGCATAACATTTCAATTAATGCTGCCTCAGCTGCCTAAAGGTCGGATGAGATATTTGTTGGCACTTCAGTTGTTTTTTTCAGGCATTATCACCCCTGCATGTGGGATTTGGACATTACGTGATCATAGTAGAAAGTAATTACAGAAGGTAATAATCTGTGGTATATCCATTAAAATAGTAGTTTCTTCATTTTTATACAATATCTGTGGACAGTTTTTACTTTCCATTAGGATATTTTTTTATCAGTAACTGAGGAGGGCGGTGGCTCATAGACATATGAGATGCATAAAATAATCAGAGTGTTGATAGACTGTTATCAACAGGATTAGTACTCAAACATATTACTGTGTCTGGTGGGATGTGACAGGGCTTTACATTACAGCTGGTAATATTCTGCTTTAGACTTTAAATTTCACTCAGTCTGTGAAATGCTTTTAGAAGCTTCTAATCACATGCTGTTTCACTACTATTAACTATATGTTTGTCCTTTTAAGATGAATGAAGAAAATACATCCTGCGAAGAGTAAAAGTACTTGATTCTGGGAAGATTCTAAAAGCACTTTTAACTCAAAGCTAGAAAAAAATATGAAGGAACAGTCTATCTGAGTCCCTCAGCGTCTCACACAGAAGAAAAAATGGCTCTTCAGAAAAAGACTATTGCTAGTGTCTTGGAGGAGTGGTGTTTGGAGGAACCACTGTTCGGTTGTAGACGGCACCAGAATGTTCGTAAAAAACTGAGACTGATACGAATTGTAGGGCTTCTTGTCAGTGTAGTTGCCATTAGTACTTTCTCACTTTCAGTGAGTGCCTTTTTCAAGATGGAACCACATAGCACGGCACTGGTCAGCAGCCTGGATAGCCAAAAGCTGGTGCGTGGGCAACAAAGAACTCTGTTGGATTTCACAGAACAGAATGAAAATGGCATTTCAGACCCACATGCTTCTATGAAACATGAAGCTGGGAGCAACAATGGAACAGATGATCATGAGAAGGGAGAGTACCCCACGGACCTTTTCTCTCTTGAGGAGAGAAGACAGGGAGCAGTGATCCTCCATATAATTGGAATGATTTACATGTTTATAGCCTTAGCCATAGTCTGTGATGAGTTCTTTGTTCCTTCCTTGACTGTCATCACTGAAAAACTGGCCATTTCTGATGATGTGGCAGGGGCAACCTTCATGGCTGCTGGTGGGTCAGCCCCAGAACTCTTCACTTCCTTAATAGGAGTGTTTATATCCCACAGCAATGTCGGAATTGGTACAATAGTGGGATCTGCCGTGTTCAATATCCTATTTGTTATTGGAATGTGTGCTTTATTTTCTAAAGAGATCTTGAACCTTACTTGGTGGCCACTCTTTCGAGATATGTCCTTTTACATCCTTGACTTGGTCTTGCTAATCTTCTTTTTTCTGGATAACTTGATAATGTGGTGGGAAAGCGTAACACTCCTGACAGCATACGTTTTATATGTGGCTTTCATGAAGTTCAATGTTCAAGTAGAAGAGTTGGTGAAGAAATTTTTAAACAGGAACAAGGTTGAGAAGGTAACAACAGATGCTGAAGGAAAGGTTAGTCAATTTTTAATTGAATTATTTCTAATAGTGTCCTTGTAAGTGCTGAGCTCTTTTGTATCATAAGGATCCTAATATACCACAGTAAGTAATATAAAAAACTTCCTTGTCTTGCTCAAATGCCTTTTTCTTTAATCAAAACCAATAGAATCAAAAATGAAAAACAAGGATAGCCTTCTAGTAAATCAATAGCTTTTAGCTCCAGAATGATTCTGATCACACATAAAGAAAGAAAAAAAAATGCCAGCAAAAAGACGTAAACCTTTACTTAGCATTTTGGCATCTTGATGATATTTGAAATATAGCTACTATTTTTTGTCTAAGCTTTTGGATTAAGTGGTAACAATATCTGGGGGGGATCTTGTGATAAAATTTGGCTTTTATAAGACTTTTAATGCACTTTCTTCCTCAAAAAAAAAAAATTGGCAAACTGCTTATAACAGTATACAAAGGTATTTTTGTACAATAATAACTTCCTGTTGTAATTAGTGGCAATTACATGGAAAAAATCTCTGAAAAAACAGTGACCACAATGGCAAAAGTCATAGATCCTCTGTTTAAAGAGGATGGTTTCCCACTTACGGTATTTGCAACTATGCAAACTCATTTTGTCCTCAAGTAGAGAATGAAATTTATGCACAGAGGGCTCAGTGGGTCTTCAATCTTCAACAGTTCTATTGTTAAAGAAGGCAATATTTGAGGGACCTATGAAGCTGAACCCATAAATGCTTATGTATGTAACAGTATTTGAATTGGATGCTTAATTCTAAAATTGAGATGTCTGGTTTTATATGACATTGAGGTTATTCATCAGATAAGGCTGTATTATGTAGTAATTATTCAAAGTATCAGGGAGCTAGCAGTTCACTGTTTCATTCTTTTGTTTGACAGTCCTGTAGGAAGGGTCTGGAATAGACACAGTCCACCAATATAAATGCACAGGCATATAAACAAGAGGAGAGAGACAGACCACATATAACTATAGAGAGGGACTACCTTTTTGTGACTCATGGAAGCCTATATGACAAACTTTGAAGAGAGACGTTATGACAGGTGCATTCAATTTTAGGGCAAGCCACAAAACAAGTCCACTAAAATTAAAATCCAAAAATTCTCATTTATTTCATTTCCAACCAGGATTAGCAGCTGTACACTTACTTATAACTTTATTTTTCCTCTCTCTTCTGTTCTTTGTTCAATATGCATAATTGGGATTATATAAGTAAATTAAAAGAAAGGTCAACAGCAACAATTTGCCCTAATTGGCCAAGTGCTTTTTTAACTATGTTAATTGTTTTCTAAATACTGTAAGATTTCACAGTGCATTGTAAGTACTTTGACAATTTATGCTAAATGTGTGTAATGATAGGAAGACTATGGTATATGAAGTAACCATTTATGTACTTTGATCTGTCCATAAACTGGACAGAAAATGTAAATCTGTAACTGGTCTTAAGCAATTATTAATATGAAAAGCAACTGCCTTGCTTTCTCCAGGCTATAGGGTGAGATAGAGTAGCTACATACTGGAATAAGTACTCAATTATTTTGAACTGAACAGAAGAATAAATAATTTGCGAGCCATTTTGAACATTATTTATATTTGAAGTACTGTGGGTGGACTTGATTTTAAAGAGACACTTTTAGGATCACTCATTTATTGTTTAATATTTTAATTAATTAGATTTTGTTCATAATACAGGGACACTATTTCAGACAGAGATGCAAAAAGTCAGAAAACTGGCCACTTTTCGTAAAAACACAAGGTTTGCAATGTATATTTCATGAAAATATTTTTTTCTGAAGTAACTTGGAAATAATTAAAATGATAAAATAATGTGTTCATAATTCATTGAGGGGTAAAGGGAGGTGAAAGATGCTCCAATTTTGTTGCAATTTAGGTAATACATATTTTCTGCTTCCTGCAGAAAACAGCTTCTGAAGGTGTCAGACTGTGCTTTTCCTCTGTGAGCCATGCTGTAAAGACATATTTTTGAATATTCCACTGACACTTTGAAATTATAAGTCATTATAAATTATTTTATTCTTCAATTAAGCAGCATTTAACAGGATGAATGAACTGCTTTTCTCATAGCAGTGATGTCACAGATTATGGTCTTTGGAAAGAATCCCTGTGATGTTCTTTGTTCATTTATTTACTATTATTAGAAAATTGTTTTTCTTGCTTTTTAATTAAAAACAAACAAACAAAGCAAAAGGGTGAAAAACCCCAAAACACAAAGAAGAAAAACTACTATGTATTTTATGTAGTCCTAAGCCTGATAGAGATGTGTAGTTTTTTTAGCTTAAAAGTGATTGTTTAAAACAAAGGATAAAATATTTTTATAGTCTGAGATCTGGTACCTAGTACAGAATGCAATGACCATGGGTGTTTATTTCCTAAACATTGAAGGTTTTAAGTATCACAGAAGTGGTCTTGGCTCTTGGTGGCAAAGGATACTTCGTTTCTAAAGTGTTAGTTTTGTGAGCTGAGATTGTTCCACCTCATCAAGAGTGTGCTTTGTCAATGCAAAATAAAATTGTATATAATCCAGTTAAGTATACTAAAAACAGAATTTGCAGTCTCAGGGCTTTTTTGATGGAAACTTTTTCACTGTCTTTTCCCCCACTAGGGCAGAGAATTGTTAGGCAGCTCTCTGGAGCAGGTGGGTTAGTGTGTCTTTGAATAATTTTATTTCAGGAGAGTACAGAAAATTCTCTTTCCTCTAACCAACACTCCCTCTACCTATCTGTTGTTGATTCGGCTGCTGCCAAACTGGCAAGTGTTCTGCTAAAAGAATGTGTGTGTCGTATTTAAGACTGTTGTAATCTGAAAGCAGCTCAAGAAATTTGAGAAGTCTAAATAAGGCATCATAAAGCTGGATAGTTGAAAGGTTAGGTGGCTTATTAGCAAACAAGTATCAAAGAGTAAAAATCTGATCAGATGAAAAATGTCTTGAGATACTAAAATATGTTTCAATGTGAATTTAGTACTTTTATTATCAGTTATCTTGAAGGGTTGAAGAAAGTTTTACGCTCTCAAGGACACTATTTCTCATGAGAAAAGATCTTAGATATGAAATGATTTTTGTACTTAGCTTTCATCTGCTCTAGATGTATTCATCAGGTTGCTAGAATGCATACATATCCCTATAGATGCCTTTTAGATTTCTTTCCCCATTTTTAAGAATGAAAGAATATTTTTTTATACTAGAAAAGTGTGACTATTTGAATGTAACTAGTTTTTCTGGTATTATTTTCTTTAATGTGTTGGTTACTTGTGCAACTGTGAATGCAGACAGAGTATTTTATATGAATTTCATTGTGTTCACTATTTTTCTTAACAACCTTTCAAATAAATACAGTCTGGATTATTAAAGGGTCCAGGTTGCGAAAATCCAGTAACGTGAATTTTTGGAACAATTTTGTGACACCGATGAGAACAGACTACAAGGTTTTTGCGTTTAGAGTTCATAGGGTGCATTGGCAAGGTCCTGTTTGAACTGTGGATAGCCCCATGTAACCATCAAGGAAGCCTGATAGCACTCTGATACTGAGGAACTCCAGAGATGACTGTGAAAAACATGAAAAATGGAAGCAGGATGAATAAGCAAGACAACATGAGAAGACAAAACCCAGGTGGTTTTCAAATTCTGCAATGTAGGACGGCATGTGGCATATGCAGATCAAGATGGGTCCCTAGCCAGTGCCACTGAGCCCTATGAGCTGCCCTGAAAAGCCCTATAGTAGGTAGTGCCATCTCCCCACCAGACAGCCCCAGAAGTCCCTTCCAGCCTAACATGATTTTTAGGTTTTATGTAGCAATCCTGCAAAGAACATATATTTTCGGACTGAGGTGGAAACTTTTGTTTGATCTCTTCCTCAGCTGAATGGAGATGTTTAAAAACAGAAGCCTGAAATTGAGTATAATAGACAGAAAGAGGAAAATCGAAAAAGCTGATGTACAAAATTCATGAAAAGATTTTTTTTTACCTTCTGTGAAGGTTTCAGTCTTTTCTTCCTAGTCTGTACTGGTGAAGATATGTTGAATATATTTTATTTTGATAAAACGTTGTGTGAAACTACAGTTTTTAAGTACTTTCTTTAACGTAGCATGTAGATCATTGTAGAAATGCTTGAATCTGATTGTTCAGTAAATAACTCAAAGTAGTTCTGTTTGGCAACTAGGAGAACAGAACATGGGTGGCACAGGGATATTGTGCAATGGCATCTGTTACACTAATAGTACCATTTTAGATAAATAGCTTATGGTATATACAAGACAGTTTTTCTACATTTACGAAGAACTGAATTTGGAAAATGAGCTATTTTTGCCAACAAGGCATAGTTATTATTTTATTGCCAATTTTGTTTTCTTAAGAAACTTGAATAGATTGTGTGTGTTATTTTAAGATCCACATTGATCTTAAGTGTTTCCACGTTGTATTTAATGGCAGTATTTGCATTCTAAAGGAAAGGTTGTTAACAGTATTTTTAGTTACTTCTCTGCTCCGTGACTTTATTAATGCTACATATGCAAAGTCACTGTTATAATGTATGAACTAATATGTGTTCACTAAAGGAAAAAGACAAATGACCTTCATGCGTACAGGAACAACTGAAACTCCAGAACAGTTATTTTTCAGGGCATCCTAATGTTGGCTCCACTGTAAATGTAACTCTATCTAGATAGTAAGTTTTCTTCTTTCACTACCACCAAAAGATCTCTTTTTTTTCATAGTTTTTATAGTTCCTAGTGTTTCATGTTCTTAGGGAGATCAGAGTCTTATTCTACAGATATTTCACAGTTGGTCTAATTGTGCAAGCATGTGTGCAAATATAGAGTTATATATCTGTATCTTGCAAGATAGCTGCACTGTTTTAAGTAAGAGTTTGGAAAGTGAGCATCATCCCTGTGATTGTCCCCATCTTTTGATTTAATAAAAGTCTGGTTTTGTGACACATTTTATCTGCTTTTATTATCTCAAAAGCTTTCAAGCTACTTCTGTATTAACTTAATGTTACTCCAGTAGCAGTAACTGTTAGTTAATTTGCCTTGGCGTTTTAGCATTGTTGTTTCAATTTAGCGCTATTAACTGACATAACCAAGGCTGGCTCTTCATATGTGCAACAATTAGTACAGTGAAGTGGATACTATTCTCACTTTCTTTTAACACCTCTCAGTAATTTACTGACTGCAAAGCAATGATTATAGCTTTCACTACTGGAATCTCTTGGTTTTGAATGTATATACCCTTGTAATGAACAAAAAATGATGGCGTGCAAATGTAGTGTAGATTAAATGCTCTTAAATTATGGCCTTCCACTAAGATTTTTTAGGCAGCCCTTAATTATGCTGGGAAAAGGAAGGCTAAAATTTTGCCACCTTTAATTGATAGCAAGGGGACAATACAATCCATCAATATATTACAAAAATAAAAAGCATATGCAATTAAAAAGAAGTGAGATGATACTTCTTAGAGACTGCACAAAACCAGCTGTGTTGGTAATTGTTCACCATGCTGTATTTCAGAACTCCAGATGTGATTAAATTTGTTGTGCTAGAAGTTGTACAAGGAGATGAATATGCAGTCCCAAAGTCTAGAGATTTTACAAACGTTTTTCCTTCTGTCATCTCAGTCTTGCGTACTTTGGTCCAGATCCTCAACAGAATGTGGGAGCTACAGGAGACTGTAGGTGGAATTTCAATCCCCAGATCAGTATACTAGACCTCAAAATATCTGCCTGCTTTGGGGTGCTTAATCTCTGAAAGAGCTTTACTTTAAAACAGGAAAAAACAGAGATGATGTTTTTCAGATGCCATTGTTTCGTTTCCAGACTTGTTCTGAAATGTTAGAGCTAGGTGCAGCAGCATGGTACTGGTTTTCCATCTGACCCACACTCCTCTATTCCTTCCCCCAAGGTAGTTCTCCCAGATTTACCTCACAGATAAATATTTAACAAAATCCAGTGACTTTTATAAGGTCTTCAGATTTTGGTGATGAGAGTGCTCAACTTTTATGCCATTACATACAGATCTTCCACATTCACTGCTCACTGTAAGTGGTGTCACACTGATCACGTAATGGTTTTGGGTGGCAAGGCACAGCTAATTGCTCCATTTTTCTTGTCTTCTTTTAAAAGGCAGTAGTGAGCCTTCCACAGCATGTATTTTAACGTGCATGTGAGGGGATGTGGGTCGTGAAAGCTGCCCTAGAGCAGTCCTTATTGCAGTGTTGAGGGTGCCACACTTACAGTGATGCTCTGGACACTGCTGACTTTAGGGTGACCTTGGCCTTTCTGAGTAGTGACACTCCCAAGGCAGCCAGCACTGCACAGCCAGGGCCACAGGCCAAAAAATTAGATTTGATGAAGTACATTTTCCTTGATGATGATCTGAGGTTTCTTGGTTTTTTTAGCAGGAGTCAGTTTTTCACTGCCAACTGTAGAGGTGGGAAAACAGGTTCTCTTCTGTCCTTTCTCCTCTGAATTTTTTCCCCAAGAATTCATGGATTCTGCTTCTGCAACTGTAGAATAAAATGATAACCAATCTGATTTTTTTACTGTGTAATGCATAGTATGTTCACATCAAAGAAAGAAAGTCCTACAACAAAAAACATATAGAAGTATAAGTCAGTGAAGTTCTTAAAAAGAACGTATGTGCCCATACTTGTCTTTAAAAGATCTGCTTGTGATGAATATTTAAGTGTTTTATCCATGGGGTATAGGACAGATGGGAAGATGTATTAGAGATGAGTGTAAATAAACAGCCGTAACACCTATAACATGTAAGACATCTCTTATCTATCAATCTCTTGCTGTTTATAAAATAAACTTCAATATAAAGAATAATAGTTCCTAATTTCTCCCCAGACATTTAGCTCACCTGCAAACTGTGATCTGTGTGGTGTAGAGATGTAGAATAAAGAATGGTGTTTCCTTCACCTTAAACTAGATTAGCCATATTCCATTGTATTTCAGCCTTCAGTGAACGTTATTTAAATATCGCATTTTATTATTTATTATTTTTATTTAAATATACATTTTATTATTTATTATTTGATTTAATGGCTGATTCCAGTAATCTGTGCAGCAGTAAGTGTGCTATTAGAACAAACTAAAAATTAAAATTCTTTCTTGGCACTGACAACTTTTTTAGGACCTACAATGACAAGACAGAGCAAATACTGGGTAATTGTAATGAATTTATTATGCATAGGTATGCATCATAAGAGGTGATATATGTGGTTTAAAAAAAAGAAAGGTTACTGGGTTTGTGATTTTGTTTTTTTTTAAACTCAAACCCCCTCATTAAGTACTTATGCTGAAAGTCCCTATCTTCTTTTATCAGTACAAATTAAATATCTTAATAATACTTAGCTGTGAATTTCAACATTCTGGAAATCTGGGCTGTCTAATAAAACTCCTTCTTGTCGAATTCTCCTGACACTATATTGTTCTGTTTTAAGACAAGCACAAATGTTTTATCTGTTATTAATTTTCTTACCAAAGTATTGTGGTAATAATCTGGTCTCCATTCAGTTAGGTGCTTAGACAACTGTATGAAATCACAGTTCCTTCCCTCAGTAACTCATGGTGAAAAAAGATAAGTACCACTCAGTACCTGGTAAGAAGAATATGATTTATCATGTATATAATTTTATTTACATGGATATATGCTTCCCCTTCTATATAGTTAGCATACCATGAGTCTTTTCCTCCTCACCCAAGCTGTGATTGAGTTACCGATTATTTATTAAACATAGATATCCAAGGAGTGATTTAAAGAAATTATTTATTTCTCTCTATGATTCAGCAATAGATCTTTGCAAGTGTCAGTCAATGATACATCTGGTAGAAGACAGCATCGTTTTGTACAGCAGGATCTATGTCAACAATAAGTTGCTCTGATTTGCTTTTTGGGAAAACAGACAGATCAGATGGTGTGGATTTAGTTTGGTTTAGTTGTAAATTTGTGAGGATGAAATTCTTGCAATTGTATTGTTAAGTGCAGGTCAGGATCACAGGCAAACTGAAAATCCTAAATTAGAGCAGCCTTAGGGCATAGTTTTGGCTAACAAATCAGCATGTCAGAAAATAAATTGTAGTACATTACCACATATTTCATTATTTTGCAGGTAATACTTGTATCTTTGAGGAAATACAGTTGTTATTTGCTGTCATTGGTGGTTTGTTGGTTTATGTGTGTTCCTATCTGAAAAAAAGGAAATGAAAAAAAAATGCAGTATTGGAAAAACAATCATTGCCTTGCTAGTAATAGAACTGAGCCTTGGGTCTTGGTAGAGCAATGAGAATTTTATGTGTTGATCATCTATTTGTTTCTACAGCAGGTTGAGGATTCAGAGCTCACATTGCCTCCAAAGCAGCTGTATCTAGCGTTATAACTCCTGCTCTGCCTTAACCAATGTTGGCTCACATTGAGTGATTTTACTGTCCCTGTCAGATAAAATTTCATCAGGGCAGTTCAAAGAACAGTTACTCCTCAGTTATTGTGTTTTGCACTATTCAATTACTATTCCACTGTCCTCTGTATCATGATTTACTCGAACAGCTATAAGTAGCTATGTTCTTGGATGACTTTCTTTAAGGTGGGGGTGCAAGAATAGGCTTAAAGGTGTGTTGTGCAATGATATTAAAACTGCTATGAAGTCCCACACTTAATGGATTAATAGATTGGTGCAAAATATTTTCTTGTTTGAGGAAGAATAAAGATAGCAGGGAATTTGTACTACAAAATACGCTGACAAATTAATCAAAAATTTTCCTCAGGAATTAATCCTGCTTTATCACCTCTTAACTGCTTAATGCTGTGAGTCTAGTCTAAAGTCAGCAGTAATACCAGTGACATTTATTGCATAACAAACTAGTGTAAACTCTTCACCCTCTCACATTGCTGTGAAACAGCTCTAGCAGATATAGAGCGCTAAGGAAAAGGCATGTCTGCTGTCACAGCCTGTGTTGGGTGACCTTCAGGGCACCATTTTGAGACCTGTCCAGTTATGTAGACTTTTGCCCAAGGGAGAAGGTTGACGTTTGCAGGGTTTGTGATGCTGGAGGATGAGCACCTCTTTGGGGATTAATCAGATGTTAATTTTGGTGTTTGTGTGGGGTTTTTTGTTTGTTTGTTTTTTGAGGGTTTTTTGGTGTTTTTTTTTAAACTTGTGCTGCAAACTTTTATCAAATTACTGATTAAAGTCCTTTTATTGCTACCACACACAATCACCAAGTTATTATTTAGCTGAAATTTATGACAGTCAAGTGTTTGAGTGGAAAAACCCCAGATTTTGGAGCTCTAAGAATTGCTGTGTTCAGGAGTAGTTAGAAATAATTCATATTATTACTTACACATTTTTAAAACAATCATCTGAAGTAATTTGAAAGCATCATGCTGTCTAGCAGCTAATTTTGTTTCTGTATATTTTTACTCAAGTATTCCTATTTTTCTGCTTTATTCTTAGTATTAATTGCATTCATTTACTACACTTGCTTTTAATTTAGAATGTTTCTGGTATAAACATATTCTGTTTGAATATTGGCTGGATTTTTAAATACTAGAGTGATATAAATAATTATTAAATATGCTGCAAATTTTGGGTTAAAAAGTGGTTATTATTTCCTCTCTATATTGAAAATCTTGAAACACTGTTAAGTTCTCCAGTTCTGAATGAGTTTTTTTGGAAGCAGGCACAGCAGTTCTCCAGATCCAATCCTCTCCAGAAGTCACAGACAGACTATCTGACTCTCGTCTCAGAACCAGTGGCAAAACTCCTTTAAAATTTAGTCAGAGGATGATCATGGACCACATTTTGGAGGAATATTGCCATTGGTTTTTGTGTTTAGTTTCTGAAATAAAATCACTGCTTGCTGCCACTCAGAATCCTTCTCTACAGATAACAATTAAGTGGGTTTGTAACTTTTTGGTTGTCTCGTTCTCAGTCTGTACCGGAACCATTTACCGTTTGTGTGTGTGCATTTATGCACACATAATTGTCAGTTTGAAAAGGTAAATGAGAAACAGTGCAGACCCATAGGACAGTAATTTGCATTCTTCCTACACCATTTCACCTGTCTTCTGCCTAGTGACCCATTGCTGTAAGACTTAGTCAAATATTTAAAGTTTCTGAGCAGCACATTTCTCATAGGTTTTTTTTCCAGATTAAGTATTCAGAGAAAAACGTCTGTGTTTTCTTGTTAAAGCTGGACTCCTTCCAAGCAGCAAATAATTCCTGCCTGAGGCTGAGGACATGACGTACTGAGCTATTGACATATTCTATTGTACCTTAATATATCATATCAGTAATTCCCTATCCTGTATCTCTACAGAGACAGAAACAGGACATCTGTATCACTATAGTGGGATGATTTCTTGCTTTCCAGTAAGGTAATCAGGACTTGATTCTATCATGGGAATGGCCCAGAGTGCTGTTCTTTACTACATGACATTTCATGCAGAGAAAATGCCATTTCTTATTCAGATGAAAGGCCAGAAACTGGAATTAGAGTTACTAAAATTTGTTACGTAAACAAGAAACTGCAGTAATTTGGGACATGAATTTAAAGTCTTCACTTAAATTTTCCCAGAAAGTGTAAATATTTTTAAGCAAAGGATTAGAAATGTAGCCAAACCCATTCCCTAGTTATTTTTCAATATGTTAGTGCGTACATTTGCAAATATATTAGTAATTATTTACAGATATCAGTATTGATACTGATACTGATTGGTACTTTAAAATATACTAGTATTGAAATTACTTATTGAATTATTTGGATAACTTCCTAAGTCCATTTTTTGCTTGCAAGCAATGCTGTAAGGGTATTTAAAACGTCATATAGAGGATATATATTTAGCATTTTTAAAAAAGGATGCAACCCCTTCTTTTTAGGGCCATGAAAAATAAATGTTGATTTATGATCTCATACATGGTCACGTGTGGAAAAAATACAGACTCTCATTTTAAAAAAACACCAATAGGCTCAGTAATAGGCATGGACTGAATTGCAGACTCATGCCTTAGCTTTGGATTTAATGGTCGACATGTTCTCTCTTTCATTTAATCGTCTTAGAAACCTGTGGCTTTCAAGCCTTCTAGAACATTGTACAGTGTGCTGTAGGAAAGTTTTATTTCTGCTTGCTTGATTGGATTACTGTGTGCAAGGGAAAAAAACGTCAGCATAGTGATGGTAAAATGGTCTTGAGGCAAGGCAAGAACATGTGGTATCTGAGAGAAATGTGGTCAGGCTTCCTGAAAGCAAACCAGAAATCATACATGAGACTGTTGTTTAATGGCATGCTATTTTTGAAACATCTTGGTAAACACAATCTTTTCACCAAAGTTTTAAATGTTAGTAATTTGCTGCTTAAGACTCTTCCCATCATTAATATTATTGCCCCTCCTTAAAATATTAGGAGAAATAGTTGGGGAAAAAGCTGAAATGGAACTTGAACAAATCTGTAGGTGTAGCTTTTTATAATTTCAATAATTGTATTGTTCTTTTGTGAGGAAAAGGACTAACTTGAATAAAAGGTAGTTTTGAAGTCGATGGCAAGTTTTTGCTGTTAATTTTGATGAAAGTAAAATTAAACCCAACAGTAAGGACATTGAGAATTATCATCTTGCTGCTTCTCAGATCTCTGTGTGCCACTCTATAAGTCCAAACCTCTGAGCTGGTCTAATTCCACACTAAATCACCCCTAGCAAACAAATAAAGCAATTTCTTTTTGACTTTTGTCAGCTTTCTGTGCCCTTGGATTCAAACTGGAAAAGAGCACTCAGTGTTTCACAGCCTGATCTGTCCTGTCATGTGGTTAGTTTTTGGATTACTGGTAAATATCAAAGCAATTATTATACAGTGGGACCGCAACTGCCGTTGTTGTTTTTAAGGGATCTACCTCTTAAGAGTAATAGTGGGTATGTATAAAATCAGTCAATTACTTTATGAAATGCAGGAAAAGCTATTGCTCTACAATTTGTTAATTAGTACGTATACGGGCACATTTTTATGAATGATACAGTGGAGGAAAACTTTAGTCCTCCTATGGAAAAATGCTATGCAAAAATAGAAAGTCTAATTTTAGTATTTAGTTGATCTCCATTCAGAATTGCCAATGAAAAGCTAAAGATGTAGCTAATTGCAGAATCCAGCTTTTAGTCCCCAATTCATTTGGGTTAGCTGTGCTGCCTGACCTATAAATATTGCCTCCTCAGGTTACTTTTATGATCATTACAGAGAAATGGGCTTTTTTATGGTATCACAGATTCATTGAGGTTGGAAAAGACACTTACAATCATCTAGTCTATCTCTTTAACACTACCAGTTCCACTGCTAAACCATGTCCCTAAGCATCACATCTATGCAGATTTTGAATACCTCTAGGGATGGTGACTCAACCACTTCCTTGGGCATCTTGTTCCAATGCCTGACCACCCTTTCAATGAAGACATTTTTCTTAATATCATATCTAAACCTTCCCTGGTGCAACTTGAGGCCATTTCCTCTTGTTCTATCCCTCGTTACCTGGGAGAAGAGACCAACCCCCACTTGGCTACAACCTCCTTTCAGGTAGCTGCAGAGGGTAGTAAGGTGCCTCCTGAGCCTCCTTTTCTCCAGTTAAACAACCCCAGATCCTTCAGCCTTTCCCATAACTCTTGTGCTCCAGACCCTCCACCGGTTCCATTGCCCTTCTCTGGACACATTCTGGCACTTCAGTATCTGTCCTGTACTGAGTGAGTGTCTTAGAACTGAACATAGGATTTGAGTTGTGGCCTCACCAGTGCTGAATATAGGAGGATGTTCACTGTTGCTGTCCAGCTGGCTACACTATTGCTGATAAAGGCCAGGATGCTACTGGATGCCTTGGCAATCTGGTCACACTGCTGGGTCATGGTAAACTGGCTGTTGACCAATACTACACCAACAGATCTTTGTTGTGATTATTAATCCTCTCCTGACCTGAAACTGGGCAAAATTAATCTGGGCTATCACCTGCAGCAATAGGCTGGTAAAATCTGAAAAGCCATCTCCTGTTCTTTATTGCAATACCCAGAGTAGTAAACCAGGTGTTGCCTTTTCCAACACCTAGAATTACATGAGGTTGTTTGAGGGTCCCAACCTGATGTCATTTTGCACAGAGTCACTTTTAAGATAGAGGTAACTAAAAGTTACAGTTTTTCTATGCCAACAAGTAAAATAAAATAATTATTTCTTGATCTAGTCTGTGAACGTTTCATTTGCTTCCTTTCTGTTCAGGTCATCAGTATGTGGATATCACATGTAGTTCCAAAGAGCTACATGAGGCAAATAAGCTATTAAGTGAGGCTTACTGTTATTTATAGAAAAGTCACTGGCACTGCAGCCACAGACACCGTTAACATACATGATTCGTATCAGATTTTCTGGTTTATCTTTTAAAGAAGATGAAGTATAATTTTAAGTTTCAGAAAATTACAATATTGGTTAACTACTTTACCCATTCTTTAATTAATTATATTTTCTCTAACCTTCCATGTGCATGACTGAACATTTTCAATGAGTAATTCATTTGTAGAGAGCTCCTAAAATAACAAGAAATCCCCTTGCTAGGGTTCTGTAACTCCAGCTGGCCATGAAAAAGGAGTAATTAGTTATGAAAATTCAGATTATGTTGTTCTTGTCCCATCTGCTTTTAACTGGTTTTGGACGTTTGTTCTTTACAATTAAATGGTAATTATTGTTTTCAAATATTTCACAATACAGTGAGAGAATAGAGCCTGCTGTAAGGAATCGTGTACACACAGGCATTAAAAAAAGGAAAGGAGTTAGTAGTCATGGCTCATTCAGACCTTTTGGTTGAGTTGGAGCGAGTAATTTATTGCACGGTGTCTCAGATCTCCTCAGACTTGTAAAATCTTATGCCCACCTTAATCATTTGTGAAAGAAACCCAAACCCTGAATGTCCTTGGAAGTCACACCATTAAAATAACCAATGTAGAGCATTGTCTGTTTCTTCCTGCTTCAGTGGTTCTGGCCATCACCCTTTTTTGACACTATCAATGAATTGTCAAGGTAATGATTTTCATGTCATCATGTGTGTAGTGGTTTTGGTTTGGGCCCTTCCTGGTAACTAGGGTCATAACTAAAGAAGTATTCCATCTCATTTCTTTACGTAAGCAAAGATATAAAGATGGGAGTCAGAAGTCAGGGGGACATCCTTCTTCCAGGCAGGGCTGGAGGGCAGAGAAACTCCCTGCGGTCGCTCTGCTGTGGGAGTGGGCCGAGGTGCAGATCTGCTGATCAGCCAGTCAGAGTTGGGTTGGGAGGAAGTGTCCTGAGATTCAGGAATGACAATTTTTTTTGGATAGAGGGAAGTGAAAACTTGTTTTCTTTCTCTTTTCTCCTCTTTTATATATATATATATATATAAAAACTGCTTTAGTTCTACTGAAGTTTGGGTTTGTGGTTTGGGTTTTTTTTTCTCTTCCCCCCACTTCTCTGTGGCTGGGAGGGGCATTTGGGGCCTCTGTCCCGGTCCCTTTGGCTCTTGGCATTTGGTCAATATAAGGGTAAAAGAATAAGGCATAAGAGTTGGAAATTGGTAATGAGAAATGTGTGTTTCTTAAAAGGCAGGATTCCTTCCGTTAACGATTTCATGCCACGCCTCACTGTTATGCCTGTATTGCTTCATGTTAACCACTGGTTTTGTACCAAAGATACCACTGTCCATTTGCCAGGGAAAACCTGAAATTCACTGTCTTGCCTTTTCTGAGAACTCTTCTGAGACATGAGTACATTCTTTCTGAGTGTAGAGAATAGGGTTTGGAGGATTGGCCAATGCTAAGCCTCAGTCCATGCTCCCTGACCTCTTCTAGGGCCAACACTGGTTGCAATTTGTTCACCAAGCCTCTTACAACAAAGGAAGGATAAGCAAACCCAGTAGGTTTTGCTCAAGGAGCTGACTTACCTGATTTCCTAATATCTAGACATTTCTGTTCTGATGTGTTGATTTTGCCAGATGTGTCAGGGACTGAGATTGTTGCATTACTGCTTACTAAAGTATGAGCTAAGAAATGCTTTCTGGCAGCATGTGAAAGACCACATAGCAAAGTGGTTCCTGACATCAACAGCAAAAGGATTTCTTCTTTCAGCTCCAAACATGAGCGAGGGATTGTGTGTTACAGGGAGCTGACCAGCTCCTTGAGGCTGGCTTTCCGTTTATAGTAGATACATACTGGCATTGTTGGTTTTAATGATTTTTTGATAGATTCAAAGTGCTAGAAGGACTTTATGTAATTGCAGCATTCTCTCTGAAGAAAGTGCTGACCATTACAATGTTGCTTAGCATCAAACATTGTGAAAAAGGGAAGCAGGATTTTCTAACTCTTGATGACGTCCTGTTCCTTACTGACTTTTTGTATTAGAGAGGGGCTGCATTGCCCGTTATTAACCCCTCTAGCAAGGAGAACTATGCTAGAAATATTAAAGCTTTTCTAGTTGTTCTAGGCTTGAGGAAAACAACTATTACTATGGGATACAGACCTATTACTATAGATGCCGTGCTCCTGATTTAAGAAGCTTACTTAAGTTTATGAAATTACAGGGGATGAATATAAAGCTCAGTGTTGAATGGAACTGCTGATGTCTATGATCAGAAGTATATATGGACTATATCTGTGTTTATGAATTTTACTTTTGGTAAAATGTAGCACCATTTCCTGTGGAAAATGCTGCTGCCTTATTTACTGTACTTCCAAAATACAGTACTGCTATAGAAAAAGTTGTTTGTTTCCTGGATGAATTTATTCCTTGTGAAATATATGAAAGCTTAAAAAAGAAATATGGAGAAATGTTTTTCATGTGATTGAACTGTGTGTGGTGACTTCTGGCAGTGCTTCCCCAGGCCTGTGGTAGATGTTCTATTGGTTTTGATTAGTTCCACTTGGGTATGGGATGTCCAGGACAGCATGAACTCTTTAAACTTGAATTTAGGAGGAAAACTTTTGTTCAAATCATCGGTAAGATTAGATACAATATTAAAAAGAGTCCTTATCAGCAGAAACAGTCATGTTTCTGATGTTAGCCAGGCTTTTTCTTTAGCAAGTTTGCTAAAGACTGTGTCTTCAATGCTGCATGTATGTCAATAATACAATTGTCATGAAGTAAAACCTCTTTTATTAATTCGGCTATCCCATGAATCCTATTCAAGATTATGGAGAGGTGACTGCATTTTGTCAGAGAAGTCAACCATGTGTGGTTCAGAACTTTTTGTGACAGTTGGGCATTTCAAAGTTCCTGGGTTGAATTTTTTCACTGTTTCACTGGTTAAGAGTTTGTTGAAATATAAGATATAGTTAATAAAAAATGGAATATGTGAAAGCAAAATAGTAATTTACTGAGTCTATTTGTCCTGTGAGTCAGGGAAAAACTGATACGCAATTTGTATAAGCTTCCAACAAAGCTGTATCTGAACAAAGCTAAAAAACGCCTACAACCTCAAAGCTGTAGCAAGTCTAAATTACAATTACTTTTCTAACAAGCTATAGAATTAATCATGACACACATATCAGGGGATCACAAATTAGTTAGCTACAGAAATGAGCAATGGTTTGCTATTGTAAAATTTGCTCAAGATTTGCTCAGGCCATTTTTAAGTGTTGTATCAATTAGGAGTCTAGAGGTTAATATTTCTTCTCATATCATTAAACGACAAGCCTGAGGACAATTGAGAGAGGTTTAAATGTCACCTTTCATTGTGTGCAGTGTTTTTCTGATAGGTGTACAGATGCATTTTAACTGGGTCCAAGATGCAGCTTGGATATGCTGGCTCTCTGGTAGTAAAGTTTGGAAAAGTACATATTAAAAGTATGCCTAGGGCTTTTAATTTCTCTATAGTGACAGCAAAGGGTTTCTGCTTACCAAAGAAATGAGCAGAGGCAAATGTGTGTGTGTTCCTGCTGTGATGTGTTCCCATTACAGCTACATGCTAGTCCTTGAGCAGAGAAAGACATAAATAACAGAACAGTCTGTCCCTTCCTTCTTTTTATGTCTTTATTTAAATCTGTGAAAGAACATCTGGTTCTCAGAGGACAACTCCTCTGGAAGAATTTGGTAAGGCTGCAGAGATTGAAACAGAGATACTCCTCATCACACTTGCCCCAGATAAATGTAATGCTACAGCAATAATGCCACCAGTTCTTCCACTATTAAAAACTTTTTTTGTGTATTAAGAGCCTGGAATCAGGATGACAATGTATAATAGTGCCATCTGGTGACTTTTTTTCAGATTGTGGTGTGAAAATATGTGATTCAATATAAGACATCTCACTTCTAGAAACAAAAAGCCTTTAAGTTCATTTTCTTTTACATTCAAATTCCTTCAAAGTTCAGAGTTATCTGAAGAGGATATTGTTTCAGCCAATTAGAGATAGATGAGGGCATGCTGTTTCAGCATGGGTGTAAAACACTGCAGTGTTTTGTTTGTCTAGTGATCCTGACGTTGAAAAAAATGAAATTTTTACATATCCTGATAGACGTATGTGGCTTCTCATTTCAGCTTAAAACTGCAGTACCAATTCAGTTTGATGAGGAAAATCAGGTTATTATTAAAACACTGTTTCTCCAGCAAGTGGGATGACACCTTCTGTAACAGGCCAGCTTTGCTGTTGCTGATTAGAGCTGGTCTGTCACGCCATTTGTCACAAGGTGCTATCTCCTGTGGGAGCAGCAGATTCTCCGTGCTGCTGCAAGCTGTGGCTCTCAGTCTCTTGCTTGATCCTAAGCTAATGGGGCTGAAGATCCTGTTCAACTTCTCAGCTACACAAAGCAGCCATAAAATATAAATACAGCCTCCAAGCTTTGCAGATGGATTGCTTGGAGGTCTCTGTGCACCTGCTGGGCCTGCTCAGAGACATGACAAGAAACCTCATAATATGTCCTGCTCAGTAGGAGCTGGATAATGAAAGATGATTTTTTTAAACATTTTTTCTAAATATATTTTCCATTCTCTTCACTTTCTTTTAGAGGAGGGCAGGGATAAAGGAGATAGAATTGAGACCTTAAGTAAGAGAAAGCTAATGCATGTACACTGTTGTCATCAAAAACACCCTTCACCTGACTATACAGATAAGTAGTTATCCACACCTTAGGCCAGAAAGTAAGAAATCCCATCACTGATCAGTGATTGTGTAATGTACAGCACTGACCATGTACAGCAAGTAAGTTCATGTAAAGGCCCAGATGTATGTAGTATGACTTTTAGTAAGTTACAAATGTTGCAGGTATAAGCAGAAATGTACAAATAAGTACTTTAGCAGGCAAGACTATACACACAAATGCTCTGGTTTTCGTTACTGGCAGTAGTAAAAAGAGGTACTGTAAGTCACACCTGAACAAAAAGTCAAGTCAAGTCCTTAAATTCTGGAAGTCAGATGCCTATGAGCTTGAAAGACTAATATAAGATCCATTTTTTAGCCTTCTTTTGTTATTGGAAGAACTTGATTGTATATATTGTTCCCCTGAGCACAGAGAATATAAGCAAGCTTATTGAAATAAACAGCTTTCATTAAAGTACCTCTAATGAGGTTCTTCATTTAGAATCACACTAGGGCTGAGGCTTACGCTACCCCTGGAGATTGTCCAGTCTTACCCCACCTCAGGCAGCTCAGCTAGCACAGGTCATGTCAGGGCCATACCTGGCTGGATTTAGGTATCTCCAAGGAGTGAGTTTTCACTCTGCCCCTGGGAAACCTGTACCCCTGTTTGACCAACCTCACAGTTCAAAAGGATTTTCTTCCAAAGGTTAAAAGAATACTTCTTGTATTTCAATCTGTGCCAATGCTTTCTGTCCTTTCTCTGGGCATGACTGAGAAGGGTCTGGCCCCTTTACACCCTCCTGTCAAGTATTTATGCACATGTGAAAGCTGTGCCTGAGCTTGCTCTGCTCCAGACTGACCAGCCCCAGCTCTCTCAGCCTCTCTTCCTATGACATGATCTGGCCTGCATACTACCCTGACCACGTGGAACAGTAACAGGCAATTGTTTTTCTTTCCAATGGGCAAATTCAAGAGTTCAGAGTATTTCATGAGACTGAAAACATCAAGGTAGCTAATTGACTATCAGGCAAAACTCTTATTAGTAACCTCTGAGTCCAGTTTTTACCCAGAGTGTTGGTACGCTCTGCAATGTGTTATAGATACTCTTGTCCCAGATCAAGATTTTGCAGAATAAATTCTTTCCAGTGTATTTCAGCTTAAATACTTGTTTAGAAAGGGATGCCTTGGCTCTGCACACCACTAGGTTTGAGGAAATGATATGGAGAATTACATTAATGTTGATCTCCTGGACTTTGTTCTGCCTATTTAAGATACCTTAGTGAAAGCAACAAAAAATAGGTATATGAAAAGGAGATAACAAAACTCATTAGCTGATGTCCAACTGCCTGTCCTCATGCAGATGGAATCTGAGTGAGTAGGAAACAGGGCACTTTTCTTATGAGGATAAAAAGTAAGAGCTATTTGTTGAAAATGCTTGAGATATACCACTTTATAATATCACAAACCTGTTCCCACAGAGCACTTTGGTTGTCTTGCCCAGGACAGCCTCATGGTTTCCTCTTGCTGGAGAAACTCTGAGTAATGCAGAGCTTCCAGAAGAGATTATGTTCACGCGAAAAAAAGCAAGGTACCCTCAAGAACCACTAACACCAAGTTCTGGAAAGCTGGTGTGCACTACAGAATTTTTTTCATCTCTCTTATTTCTGTTAGTGCATGAGCAGGTATGAGGTATCCTTGCAATTATGAAGAAACAAGTTTAGTTGAGACAAAACCTACTTTTATTTTACATGTGATTATATTTTAAACCAGGCAGCCTAGTGGCCACATTTCTGAAATTTTGCTTTCTAGTTGTAGACTCATGTTTTAAAGACTATTCACACAAGGGGAAGGTAGCCCTGACTTATCAGAGTAGATACATTGTCCGTCACAGTAGGAGCTTTGTGATCTGACAACAAAAACAGGAATCTATACTCAGTCATCTGTTTTCTCGTAAGTATTTGCTTTTCGCAATAGACATATGTAGTTTTGGCATATGGTTTTTGTTGTTGTTTGATGAATATTAAATCTCTTGTGCAAAGCACATAAGATTTCTTTAAGTAAATGAATTATTCCAACAAAACATATGGAAATGCAGTTTTAATGAAAATAAAGTATGAAACATGTGAAAAACATATATGCAATGCTAACAGTTAAGATTTTGCTTGCAGAATCGTACCTTAGTACCTGTCCAGCTCTAGGAGAAAACAGATGGAACAATGACGTGACTGTGTTCTACAGATTACTGGAAGCAATTTTTTTATCCACTTTGAGGTCATATAGAGAAATGTACCAATCTCTGATGAACTTTTGTTCAGGCTCAACATAAAGAAGATGAAAATCAGTTGTTTGATTGCTTTAGATGGCCATGATAGGCTGTCAGCACTAACTGGTCACAGTGGAAGCCAAATACCTTCAGTGTGAGTCAGGAGTGACATTTTTTTGAG
Organism: Campylorhamphus procurvoides; assembly: GCA_013396655.1. NCBI lineage: Eukaryota > Metazoa > Chordata > Aves > Passeriformes > Dendrocolaptidae > Campylorhamphus > Campylorhamphus procurvoides. The sequence continues at coordinate 547,207 of WBMV01000645.1, forward strand.
AACTTGGACTTCCGAGCAACTCTTAAGAGCATTAAAATTCAGTGGTCTCCCTACCTTTTTTATTGAAGTTACTGGTAAGATTCTGTTACTGAGCAGCTGTTATTTTTTCTCATGAAATGAAAATAAGTTTATTATCATTTTTATTTTACCAACTGTTTCTTCCTCAACACATTTATCCTGTGGGCCTCACAGATTAAAAAACCCCTCATCCTTTTATTTGCTTACAGCTACACCAGCATTTAGTTTTGAGGGCAATAAAAATGCATAGAAGGTCACATCTGCTTGCTTGCATGTACAAAGAGGTGACATGTGGCATAAGCTTCTCCAGTATGATTGCTGTGATCTGACTCTCTTTATAGCCCACAAACAGAAGCAGATGCAGCTGTAGTGGATATCTAAGACAAAAATTCCTGTGTTGCACCCAGGAGGTATTTCTTTCCTTGTGATGTGCAGGAGGAAACTATAGAACTCAATCAGAATTACATTACTGTATTTAAGCTGAAGCCCCCCATCTCAGTCACCTGAACAAAGTTTGTCTTTAATTATATACTCACTGCAAGGAATAAGGTTTCAGTCAATTTTAGGGCTAATTTCCGTTCATGAAACAGCCATTGCATCAGCTGCTTTCCTTCCAGGCACTGGACCATGTCTGACAGTCCCTAAATGTAATGATCTTTTTGAAAAAGACAAATAACTTAGCAGGTATGTGAGACATGAAGTGAGATGAAGTGGGGTGCTGCAGCCCACCTTTTTAAGGTCTGCCTTATTCACTACCCCAGCACAAGACTCTTCACATATGGCAACACAAACAGTCCTCAGAAGAGTAATTGAGGTTGCTAGTATGGGATTGTGTCTGGGAGCCTTTAGCTAACAACCATGACAGGCTGGTCATGGTTGCTTTCTGCCTAATGTGTGGCAGGTACTAGGAGTGCATTGCTATGAAGTCTTAAATGAGACTGTTTCAATTATTGCAAGAAAGTGGTGAATACCTTCAGTATCTACATGAGAGAGTCACAAAGATTTCAAGGATTCACAAAGATTTACCACCCCCTTCGTTCTCCAGCAGAAAGCACGTCACCCCATCAGGAGGAGTAGAAAGAATTAATTGAATAATAATGAGTGACTGCCAAATGCAGTGTAAATGATCAAGAGGTGGAAGAGGGATTAGAAAAATCATCTGGCAGATGTTGTAGCAGTACTATTTTCTATCTACCATGCACTGATGATAGAAAAATACCCTAAATCTTTATAAAAATAGAACTAGTTTACTGAAGAGTTAAACAAGATGAATGGCGGCTGTCAAGCAAAAGGGTTAATTGCAGTTTTTAATGAGTTGCTTAGGAATAATCAGGAACAGGCAGTGGGTGCTGTGGGCTTTACTGAAATAGACATATACAGCTATTTACTTATTTCAGGTTTTTCTACTCATAGCTTTATGCCCATGTGCTAAACACAGAAGTATTTATAAGAAATCCTCTTAAGAGGCACCAATGCTTAAACTTCCAGAGGTATCATGGTACATTCTGTCAGCACCAGGACACGGTGCAGAGGACAGTGAAGGCTATAGTTTGGTAATGTCTGCCACACCAGTATTCAGTGTGCTGTAGGTCTCATCTGTCTGCAGGACCTGCTGTGGCATTGCAGTGTTCTTTGTGTTCCATAATCAAGGGGCAATTTTAAAGCAGTTGCCTCATTCAAATGTGGTAAAATTTAAATTGTTCTTGCAAGGAGATTTGTCTGTGTAGGAGTCCTCACTGAATTGCAGTTAACTAGGCACTCTGCATAAATTACGGTGCGACTAAATAGGGCTCTGTGGGGTTGTTATTCAACAGGAGTGGCAGAAATGCATTGTAATATGGATTGTGAACCAAGAGCAGACTAAACAGACTTGCTGTTTGTATGACCAAGTCCTTTTACTCTGGTGGCTTGTACAGCCAGAGGCAGGGTGCCTCATGCTGATGGGCAGTGTGCAGTCACTCAGTTAAACACTGTAAACAGGCATATTGCTGTAGAAGCCTGCCCAAAAGTAAATGTGCATCTGAGGATGCTTTGTCATTTCATCTTCATGTATCACTATAAGATAAAGGCAATAGATGAGGGTAATGTTGAGCTAAGACTATGTGAAACTTGACTGAAAGTGTTTGGGAAAAATTAATACTTGGACAAGACCTAAATACTGCTGGATCCTGAGTTTATTTCATATTTTATGGAAATGTGCAAAATATCTGGGAAGAAGGTTCTTACAAATATGGATGGCTATTTTATGGTTCTCTGTGTGGAAAATAGTCTTTTGTCCTCACAGGCAGAGGGTGGTCTTTCATCCTGTATTCAGAAAAGTGATATGAAAACAGACACATTCAAAGCAATACAACAAAACCTTCCATTTGTGACTCTAATACAGTCCCTCCTAGTCTTTTTACATTCTTATAGGAGGTTATTAAGGCTTTTGTATGATAGCTCAGGTATAGAATGAAGAGAAATATGGCAGTGAATACAGCTTCATTTTAAAGGTCCATATGGAGTCCTCATCTCTTGGTACAGGAGAAAAGCCCTCAGACCCTACTTAGATCATCTTATTCTACACAGAAATCTGTGAAGCAATGGTGAATTATAGGCAATTAATTTTAAGGAAGCTAGCCACAAGGATAATCTGTCATATTAAAAGCTGAGAAACCCTAGTAATTACTTCAAGTGAGTATTTACATGACAGCTAGAAATTCAGAGCTGAATTGTTTTATTAACCAGCAGGTATCCACATATCTATCAAATACCTGCTGGTTAATAAAACAGGGAAGAGAGAGAAAATCACATTTCACAGAATGTTCAGTTCTGAACAGGTCAGTGGGTCCTGGTGATTCAAAGCAAAGCAAAGTCTTTTAAAGAACATGCTGCAGGAACGCAATTTCTTTCAGTCATCCAGTGGGAAGCAGAAATGTTTGATTCAGTATCATTTCACGCTCTTCCTACTTTAGTCACTGCTCTTCACCTTATACAGACTTAGCATTCAGCAGCACTGTTATGTAAAGTGAATTATATACCATTTTGTTGAGTAGAGCTCAGTTAAACAGCTTGCAGCCACTGTTCCTGGTACCTGTACAAGGAGAGCATTCTGTTGGTTTGGCTTGGACTGGAATTGTTGACACCATGAAGAGTTGGCTACTTATATTTTGATGAAAGTCTGTATGTGGCAGCAGTGTTAGTTGGCAAGGGTGATTCACTGAAAAGGTCTAGCAGTTTTTAGGTAATTACTGATACTCTCAATAGAAACAATAAAGTTTTTAATTATTATATTGCTGTATATCAGTATCCATCATCTCTTTTAGGTACTGTGCTGATTCTAACCTTCAGATAAGCACTATGATTCCTTTATATTCATGAACTGATTTTTCTGAAAACTTTAATAGGAATTGGTCATTCTTAGGTAAGTGATGTTAGCCAAGAGTGAATTTCTGCATTATGGCCTGTATTGTTAAGAGAGTTATTTATGTAGAAGTGTCTGCACCCTATCAAATGGGAATTAGCTGCATAAAGCATAAAATTTTGATGGTGTGGAAAATCTTTTGCTAATCTTAGAAAGATCTAACACCAACATGCTTGAACTATGGGTCTGCACTTATATGTAACACTTCTTTATCAGTAGCTTTTGATAGCTGAGCAGCTAGCTTGTACATGACATGATGTCTTACACATTTCTGTGAAGAATATTTCTATGATTTTTGAATTCTTCATTTTCACGGACCTGGGCTGCTCTGTTTTTGGGCAAGGGAGAGGCAGAGCAAAGGGAAAACCAGTGAGTGGAATACAAGGTCAAACTATATGATCTCAGCAGCAGCAGTGATTGCATGGTGCCTGTAAACTCTGATGTGGCTTGCTGCACCACAGTGTGGGTGCTTCTGCACTGAAATGCTGGCACCAGTAATAGAAGTGGCTTTTCAGCAGGTGGGAGCAATTCCTTTGCAGCTCTCTCAGAGCAATTACTGACCTTCAGGAGCCAGCCTGGGGCACAGAACTAAAAAGGTGCATCTTCTTGCCGCCTGGGGTGAGGTACTGAAACCTTCCTCTCTCTATGTCACCATGCTCACTATGTCCTACTGTCTGTCTCAGTAGGTTCCCTGCCCATGAGCATGGACTGAGCAAGACTCCATTTTGATGAACTTGTTTTATGCAGTGATTGGGAAGACAGTGGGCCTCAGTTAGGAATTTTTTTCCAGGTTCTTGAACCTAAGATCATCCATCCACTCTTGTAAGACCTCACCTGGAGTCTCTGTATGCTCTGGGGTCTTCAGGGAGGACACGGACCTGTTGAGTGAGCCCAAAGGAGGGCCACAGACATGATCAGATGACTGGAGCACCTCTCCAATGAGGAAAGACTGAGAGAGAGTTGGAATTCATACTGGAGAAGAGAAGGCTACAAGAAGGCCTTATTGAAGCCTGCCAGTACCTAAAGGGGGCCCGTAAGAAAGATGAGGTGAGACATGTTAGCAGGACCTGTTGTGGTAGGACAAGGGTTAATGGTTTTAGGCTAAAGGAGGGTAGATTGAGTTAGATATTAAGAAGAAATTTTTTTTGACAATGAGAGTGGTGAAACGATGGAACATGCTGCCCAGAGAGGTGGATGCCCTATCCCTGGAAACATTCAAGGTCAGGTTAGACCTAGGACTCTGAGCAACCTGATCTACTTGAAGGTGTCTGTCCTTATGGCAGGGGGTTTGAATTAGGTGACCTATTAAAGGTCCCTTCCAACTAAGACTAAGGTGTGTTCAGAGACCTGAAGACTTCTCTTAGAGCTGCTCACAGGTCTGTGTAGCCTCAGCTATGTTTTTGCTCAGTGTGTACTGGAATACAGCTCCCTTGCTATGCTCTGCTAGCAAAAAATACTGACATGATGGTAAGGGAAATGTAGAAACGGATTGTTTCTGATTCCCTATTCATTTCAAACAGGATAGTTCAATCAGGCCTCGAAGAGCTCACAATTTTCTGCTACAATGCTGCTGACATGATAGTTTAAATGAATACTTCTATTTCAAGAAAAGAACAAGATGACATGTTTGACTCCAGAAGTTTTTGGCTCACTTGTAGGCTGTTTCTAACTGATGATTTTCCAAATTCTGGAAAGAATTATCGGTATGCATCTTTATGAGTAATTTCTGCACATCTGAAGTATAAGCAGAATTCTTTGTAAGATGTGAAAAAAGAAAGTTATCCTTATGTTTACTGTTATAATTTATCTGATTTTATAATGTTTATTTTATATGGCTTTAAGTTTTTACTTACAACTCATGAACTCAAAATTGCAAGTGAAAAAGTTTCAGTTATCTAATGTTACTGTTGCATACTCACTTTTTACATACAGAATACTGTAGATGTTAATAGAAATAATTTATTTCAAGGTAAAATCATTTTACCATAATAAGACACACAATGCTTGATGTCATTTCCCAATTTGTATTCACTGCCTGTAGTAGTTTTATGCAAGAAATAAATTTGGTCCCACCATTGAAACATTTGCCATAAAATATTCTTCTATAATAAGATTACAATCTATTATATTAGATAATAGACTGCAACAATGCAGTTGATTAGAGTTTGATTAGTTTTATAAATGACATTTCTTAACTAAATATTTGAATATCATTATGTAAAACTGATTCTAAATTACTCAGCTGCTCAAATTGTGGAAGTATTTAATTTTTGCAGATGAATTTACTATTTTTTTAAGTGTTCTTTAGAATCTGTTTACTAAAGATATTTGTTTAAACATAATTAAAATTGGGAATATTACTTTAAAATAATAGTACAGTAGACCCACAATAAACCACATGTTGCTAATCCACACAAAAATTTTCAGTGTCTCCCTTCTTCTCATGAAAAGAGGGAGAAAACTTTCCCAGGAAGGACTTCACATCAGGATTTTGTAGCCAGGATTGCTAAACCATTACTTTTTACAATGTTTGTTTAATACAGTTAGTGCATTCAGATATATTATTATAAATAATTGCCTAACATCATGTAGTTCCCTGAGGAAATGCTCTTTGTGGTACCTCAGGGCACCTGTGAACTACAATTGCCTAAAGAGCTCTCCATTACTGGCTGTGATATCACATTGGGTCACCTATGCTTCTAGAAATGTAAAATATCATTTTTGCCTATAACTGAAATAATCTTTGAGTATCCACATGAAAGGACCCCCTTTATGCTTACTTTATATATATATTATTCCCTAGGCAGTCATACTGATGATTAGTTGAAACCTTAAACTTTGCTGCAAAATCATAGAATCTCAGAATGGTCTGGACTGGAAGGAACCTTAAAAATCATCTGATTCCAAATCCCCTGCCATGGGCAGGGATGCTACTCACTAGATCATGTTGCTGAGGGCCCCATCCAGCTTTGCCTTGAACACTTCCAGAAATGGGGCATCCACAACTTGTCTGGGCAGGCTGTTCCAGTGCCTCACTACCCTCCAAGTAAAGAACTTTCTACATGTCATCAAAATCTCTATGTTGTTAGTTTAAAACCCTCACCCTTGTCTTAGTGCTGTTTGTGTAAAAATTCACTCTCCCTCTATTTTATTAAATTTATAAAATTATAAAATATAGATGTTATTCATGTTACAATGACAGGAGGGGAAATTGTATCTTATGTGACTAAGCTGTGTTTGTGCAGTATCAGATATCTTTCTTACATTCAGATGCATCAATATGCAACAGTTTTGACTAGCAAATTTTTGACTAGCAAATTTTTGACTAGCAAATTTTATACCCCTTTTAAAAATAATACTACTGAATGATTGTTGCAGTGATGTAGCATTCTATGGGTTTAACAGCATTAGGAGGTTGGTACAGGTGATGCTGTGTCAGCAAAATGCCTGCCTGATCCAATGTAAGGTCCTAGAGGAAGGGTGCAGACAGAGCAGGATCAGAAAGCTATTGCACAACGGCTAAGTTGTGTCTGAAGCTCATCATAAAAGTAATGCTATATGAAATCAGAATCTCTCTCCACACCTTGAAAAAGAAAAATAGGCATTCTAAACCATTATTTTTGTAAAGAAATCTTCATAAGACATCATTTCGACCTTGGAGATTTAATTCCTCAGTTCTTTCTCCTTGTTCCAGAGGTGTGATTATTCATTGCTACAAGCTATTCTAGCTTTTTTTCTTCCATCTCTATAATAGTTCTGATACATGTTTTTTGGCATTTTGAAAGATTAAAGTGAAGGTCACAGTTTTCTTGGATTCCATTTCTCTGTCTAACCCAAAAATTAACTTGCCACTGTATCACATTACCACATTGTAATGCTATTGCTGAGGAAAGAATCTAAAGGCAGGAGTAATGAAAGAAGTAAATTGGCTATGCTTTTTTCCCAAGACTATATATGTAAATTTTAAGCAAAGATTTAGCTGCTATTCTTGCTTAAAGTCATTTTCAGTAAAAGATTAAAAAGAAATTAATTGTACATTGAAATAACTCCATAAGTATGATATGAGCAGGTGAGTAAATGCTATCATCAGAAAAGCTTTTTCACTAGCCAGTAACTCCCTCTTCAAAAAACAAATAAAGAGAAAAAAAGTTGAATAAAAAGGGATAGACACTGCTACACAGTGAAGCAGTGCAACATCTAATCTCTGAGCTGCGGGTCTGAACTTTTGCTTCATTCTGGAGTGGAAGAGGAAGAGGGAGGTGAAAAGGAAAAGTTTAGTCATAGTTAACATCTTTCATGATAAAACTTCACTCTTATCTTTTTTTTGTCTGAGAGATAAGACCTAAAAGAGCAGTCTCTGAAGAAGTGGACTGGGACAGGAGAACATTTGGCCAATGAAGAAGGGAATAATTTCTTCTGGAATTTAGCATCGCAAGTTTCTGAGTCAGTTTCCCAGCCTGTGTACTTCTCAAATCATGAATACTATGGATTAGACTGCACAAATGGTCATGGAAGAGTTTAAGATACCTGCTATGCAAGGCAAAATGGCACAATGGGCTTAAGGTGTCTTAAGGAACCCAAGCTATGTTTGTAGGTTTAAATGTGATTTGGTTTCCACAGCTTGGTGTCGAATAGACTCCAGTGGTATGCCCCAAAACAGTCCATTGAATGCCTGCTTTGAAATAGGAAATCCATGTTGAGGGTGGTAATGGGATTTTCAAATGGAAAAAATAAATGAAGAAATGGTGACATCTTCATCTTTTAGCACTGTTTTAAGGTACATTTTCTCAGCATCCCTTGGACTTAAATCTGAGCACTTTTTGTTTAGTTAAGCATAAAGAGGTGCTTGAATGCTTTAGCATTAGTGGTTTTGAAGGATGTTTTACAAAATCAGATAAAATTAACTCACTAGAACTAACTGGAATTTTGTGAGTTTTTTGTGTTTGGTTTTTTGGGGTTTTTTTTGGCTTTGGTATCTCTTTTTAAAACCACAGACCGCAGTGTGCCACTTGCCTGTGCATTAAACCAGGAGTAAGTGTTGCTACATCAGACTTCCAGATCTTAGAACGGTTACCTAAATATTGTCATGTCCAAATACGGATATCCAAGGAAATATCATCCCCTGTCGTTTTAGTAAAGTGGTTTGATTTTTACTGCATTTGAAAGTCATTTTTTTGTATCACAACATATATCACTATGGGAATTCTGCATTCAAATAAATAGCTATGTTCTTCTTAAGTATTATAAAAAGTGCATTTCTTTATAAAACCCAGATTAAATAATCCGGCTTTAAATTGAAGCATTAGCGTAATATTTACTTCCTGCCATATAATTTTTGGTTCTGCCATGTGAATGTATTTCACAAAATGTGCTAAGTAGATTTTTCACTTGAACACATTAACTCAGTACTGTATTGTCAAAGCATAATTTTTTAAGTAAATCGGATTTATAATATAGTTTTTCTTGTGATTTTGTAATATTTTACCCATATGGGTAATTATTTTAATGAACATATGTTAAATTAGTATTACGTTAACTAGGCTTAATCAACCATATGATTTCCAAGGAAATGAATGCTATTGCAACATGTATACATACATAAACATGTGTATTGCTCTTTTATTTTTAAGTGCTAGTATAACACAGCAAAGATGGCCTTTTACAATTGCTAGGATGGAAGGATTTAAGAGGCAGTGATATGAATATAGTGCCCTGCTGAATTCTTGAAATTAGTTGCTATCTTCCATGGCTTAAGCACAAAATATCCCCTCTCAGTAGCCATGAATTAACTTTGATTGTCACCTCACGTCTTGTTCTAATTTTCTCATAGTAGTTCTGATTATACTTAAAACCTGCAGTGGTGTTTGTTTCAAAAATTTCATTTATTGTACACAGTGAAAGCAATTATATGAACCTTCTTGTGCTTCCATGACAAGAGTAAGCAGATTTCCCGAGCTGACACATTTGCTTCACTGAGATGCAAAAATTTGCTCACTTTCTGTCACCGAGATTTATTTTCATAGATCACTACATAGCTTTCAAAAGTATCCTTTCTGTCCAGAGTTTCTTCCTGGGAAATAATTTACCCCGATTTCCTAATCTTCCCCAGTCCCTTTTTTGAAGTGGGGAACACCATCCACCCATTCTACCATGGTTCTTAGAAGTCTATCAACAACAGCTGAACTGATGAATCACCAATGAATCATGTTGGCTAGGTGACAACTCAGAAAAAATAGGGTTTGCTTCTTAAAATAAAATAATGTGGTAGTAATAGTAGTAGAAATAATAACAACAACAGCAAAAACTGCAACCCGCACAACCACCCCCACTGAAACAAAACCACAAATTCTGCTTCACTCTAAAGTGTACTATTTTGGGGGGTAGAGAGTGTGTATTTGTGTCTGCTGAACTTGCTGCAATAAATATCAGCTGTTTTCATTTTATAATGAAGGAGAATTTTGTAATTTGCATATAATCACCAAATGAATGAAATACCATTCTGATAAATCCCAGTAAAATTAGAATCTCCTCCTGGTTTTTCGTCAGAATATGCTGCAAGTACTCATTGCAGAACCTGACAACATAGCATTGGGATGGACTTCTTTGTCCTGGTGCTTACAGTCAGAGGCAATTATCTTCTGCTATCCTTTGTTTACATTTGTCAAAGCCACAGATGTAAGTGTGGGTGCTCAGGATTTCACCATTCCCACATATTAAACCCCATCTTATTTCAAGAGCTATTGTTTCCATAACCTGTTTATAACCTTTTGTCCTGTCCTTGTTTCACTGAACATTTTTTTAAATGCTTTTGTGCTCCCATTCTCCCATTTCTCCTATATAGAGAAATCAATCTCTGAGGTCTCCTCTTTTGTCCTATTCACCTGTGTGGCCTTCCCAGCAAGTGTCCTAGTCAGAACCCATATTTCCTCTTGGCATATGACTAGAGCTGTTCATCGTCTTGCAGTTGAGCCTTTGTCAGTACCTTTTTGAAGGGCTGCCAATCTCTACTGGAAATACTTTTATTGGCACATCCTAGCATTTAGCTTTTCCACAGTGAAAACATATACATGGCTCATGGTCATCCCGTGACAGAAGATGACCTTTCTTCTTTTCCGTGATTTCTTACTGATGGTTTCTTGCAAATAGAGGAAACTATGGAACAGTTATGTTACTGATTAATGAACTGTGGGAAACATGAAAATTCTATCATCATGGTAATGGAGTATCGTTGTAAAACACCTTTCTCTATATGGACATTATTGTAGAGACCTATCCAAAATACACAAGCTGTTGCTTACTCATCAATATAATTTCAGTGATTTTCACTGTTCAGTTATGGTAGGTGACTTCTGAAATCAGAGTGTGTTCCTTATTTTAACAGCAAGCTTATGAATTTGGTGAAGTTCATCTATGGATCAAAATGTCAGTAGAAATCATGCTGAAGAATTCCATTATAATTTTGTTAAATTTGAACGATGTTTAAAAAACCCCCAAGAATACTAAGTTCACCAGAATTGATTAGCATCATGTTTGGTTTCATCAGTACTGAAGGGAGTGAAAATGCTTAGGCAGTGTGATAGGGACAATATACCTTGATTTGCAACTTTCTGCTCCAATAAATGTCAGAATGTTAGATTTTTTTCGAATTGTCATCTCATAGGTGCAGTTGCTGCTGGATGTTTTGTAACCAAGATATGCTTTTTGTAAGGCTGTAAATTAGGTCCTATGAAATTATTGGAAGCTTTACAAATCATAAAAGCCCTGAACAGATCTCTAAACTCATAGACTTCCTTTTTCATTGTCACTGAACAATTCAAGTGAAAAATACTAAAGTCCGAGTATGTTTCTTTCAAGGCAACATTCAGTTTCTTTCTTTGACCTTTTATTGTCTGTTGGGAAACATCTGCACTGTTTTCATCAGGAAAGAACAGACTGCAGTCAGTGTTGTCAGCCTGATTGCCTTATCTGCACATCAAGAACCATATTATAACACATGCAAGGAAGGACATGGACTGATTTCCAGTGCATCATTAGCAAAAAGAACTCATCAGTCAAATAACAGATATTACCAAACACACTACTTAAGCCTCAACATTATTCAGGAAGCCCAAAAAACCACAAGATGATAAAAGACTTTCATCAATTAAAATTCTGCCAAGTGGGACTGGAATCAAGGAGAAAAACAGTGGATGGGAAGGCTGTATAAAAGTGACAAGAAAATGACCCTTTTGAAGAAATCTTTCTCTGTAGGCTTGATAGGAAAAAACAAACACACAAAAAACCCCCCAATATCGTGTATACATTAAGATTTCATTTTCCTCTGAACTGTATTTTGAGTCTCCTTGTCTTGAAATTGGTCAATAAAGCCAAAGAACCACTCAAATAATTGAAAGAGGCACTATGCATGCACCTGTAAGTATAGCCATTTTGTGCAGAGCAAGAAACACCTGTGACAATGCACGTGTATTTTGGTAATTGAAAAGGATATAATAAAATGCTGGTACAACAACATCAGATCTGGGAGAAACATTTAACTACAGGAAAAACAGAACAGATCTTGAACTGAGATTAACAGAACTTGCTATTTTGACAGTCTGGCCTCATGTACAACAACGAAGAAAATTTAAACTATCTGTGGCAAGGTTAATGCAATGTTGGTATCCTTCCCTCATACCTCATAATGTGTATGAAAATACAGGTCCATACAAAAAAGGCCATATGTTGATAATACGACTGGTGTAATGACTAAAAATGCCTTAAAGCAGTGCATTTTTAGAGATCTGGTAATGTCATGGAATTTCAAAGGTCACCACAGTGAAAACTGTGGTATCTGATTTTAACCACGATATATACTGTGGACTCAGTTCCCTGATTATCATTAATTGCATAAGCAACAAAGATTCAAGACTTGTAAAGAAATTGGTATGTGATTTTTACTGAATCTCAGATGTATAAACTTCAAAAATGCTACATTATCCCTGTTAGGCTGTTGAATGCCAGAACTCCTTCATGTAGTTTGTCAGTAAGATTTAATTCTCATTTCATTCCAAGACTTCAGAAGCAGCAAGTGTTCACCCAAAGGAAAGTATCCTGGTCTTCTGCAGAATTCCTGAGTGGGTACGGAGAGTGTCAACTCTAGCGGTCTGTGTCTGCTGAAATCAGTGGATATTTTACTGTCAATTCCAGAGATAACAAGTTCATACCTTCATTTTGACCAGAAGGTCTTACTCATTTCTTTATAGTTTTTCCATTACCTGAATAACAGTGCTCTGGCCAAGGACAGAATAAGAAAGTGTGGAAGTTATGGGTTCTCGACATGGCCTGGGTGACTGACAGAGCCTTGCTGATGTAAGTACCCATCTAGAACAGTGGGACAAAATAAGCCAGAGAAGAGTTTTTAGGTGGACCTGATCTAGTTTGTCAGCAGAGTTCCCTTTTGCTCTGCTTAGAAGGTTCCTGCCTTATGGAGTAGTAGCTGGAAAATTTACTTGCCATAGCAGCAGAACCATAGAAAATATGAAAAGAAGGTTTTACAGATTTGTTTCACCACTCTGCTGGTAATTCTGATTTGGTCCTTGCTTATTACATGTTAACATGTTGGTACATGCTTACTGCTGGGGTGACTTAAAGTACAGTGTTGAAAGGATGTTTTCTTTTTCAAATTTCAAGTATGATAAGTAAATATTTCTGAAAATATCCCAAAGACATGTTTGGACTCTTGTTTGAACTTATATGTGCATTGCCACAATAAAATGTCACAAGAAGCACTTGTAAACATCTCTGTACTCTTTTCCACCTCGCCTAGCACTGTCCAGATCATCCAAGTCTTGCCTATCTCAGTAAACAATAAAACCTTCAGTAAAGCCAAGATTCTTCTACTTTAAGTCACCATTTGCAGGAGTAGAACAAGTGGGTAGAGAACATTTTGAAAACTGGTTTAGATCAGTTCCTGCTTAGGAGGGATATCATCGTATTGCCTCACATAGTAATGATCATTGCTGGATCAATACCATTTTTCATGTTGTATTTTAAAGAATCAAAAAAGTACATATTGAAATTCTACATTGGTGTCTGCTTAGTTACTTTCAAACTGTAACATTACAGCTTTCAGTAGCTTGTAGGACCACGTCCTGCTCTCAGAATTCTAGGAATTCTGTCCCTGCTTTTGGTAATAAGGGTTGAGAAGTGATAGGACTTGTAGGATTCAGCAGTGTTAATGGTGCTATGCAGATCTGTCCCAACATTTAAACCAAGAATTCAGCCACAGTATTAACAGTGCAATTCCATTTTTTGTCTAGAAATAGGAAAACTAGACTTAAATCTAACTCAAGAATTTGACACCTTCTTTGCTAGGACTCATATTTCTTTCTAACTCTTCCTTATCATTTGTAACTGAGACCATTTAGCTGCCAAAATGAAGGAAACACTAAGACTCAAATCTACAAAGCAATACTATGAAGTGCTGGAGCTGCACTCCTTGCAGCCCCTTTAGGGCTTTGCCTGAACACTCCCCAAGGTGGCAAATCCGTGATTCTGCCTTCATTAACTTGGAAACAACTCAGACTAAAAGGTATAGATTGGCAGGTAAGTAACCCCGTTTTAAAGACAATATTAATAAGATACAGTGTAGTGAGCCAAATTCTATAACTATAATGTGGGAAATCTGGAGCTGCTATGCTGAGGTAAATGAAGTTCCTCATTTGTGCAATTGTCTGACATCTAAGTAAACTTGTGATTTAACATTGCTTAAATAAAAACATAGATATATGGAGGGAAAGAGACCATTCTTTTCATGGATCTAGGATTAGGCTCCCTTATTTCCCTTCAGAGCAGAAATCTGATATATAGGGCCATAAGAAATAGTTATTTTCATACAGTGTGGGAATCGTTTTTCTGTTTAGAAAGTATGTCAGTAAGTTTTGAGGCTTTTAAAAGAAAAGTGCTGTAGTACCCAGATAGCTATGTTAGGGCAAACTAAAAGTGTCCAGGGATGAAGGCACAGTTAGAAGAAATGGCAGCAAGGTTTTGTTCCCTCTATTCTGCCAGGCAAAGTTATGCCCCAGCTCTGTTCCAACAGATCACAGGGAGGAAAGAGATGTCACAAATTTGCCCGGTCAAGTGCCAGATCCTGATTATCGTTTCCATTTGCATAAAGGACAGCACAGCTGATCTAAGCTGACTGTAAAGCACCTCTGGTAAGAGCGATTTGGATAGCCTAAGGATCTTATATTTAAATGCGACTTAAGTCTACTACTAATTTTACTCCATTTGAAGTAAAGATATTTGTGCAGTTGCTTAGAACCTATCTAACTCGTCCAGCGTGGCAAAGTCCACATACAGATGAAAATGAGATTTCATTATTGTTTCTGTAGATCCTTCAAAGGACTGTAGTAACAGTTTGCAGTCTTCTACACTAACCTGCTATTCCTCCTTGGTGCTTGCCATCTCTGTGGGAAAAGCAGCAGGTCAGCGTTTGCCCCAGAACAAGGGCAGTTCTCTTGTTCTCGCTTCAGTGTTTTATAGTCAACTGCAATAAAAGGCCTAAGCAGAATTTCTGGTATGTTAGTCTTATCTGCCAATTTACATAGGCATTCATTGTACTAACATTTAGCACAGGAGACAACAAGGAGAAGTCTCTAAAGATTATGGGACTCCTGCGTTTGTTTGGGTGTAGCTGTACCAGGGATGCTGTGAGCATCACACATTACACAGCAAGAAAAGAGTCATTAATCATGGTGTGGCTGTGGCCTTCCATTGATATTTGGTTTAATCTTTCTGGGATTTATATAAAAGTCCTATAATAATAAACCCTTGGAAAGAGCTGTTACTTGTTATCTAGAAGAAGATTTTGGATGAAAAGTACTGTAAAATACATGTAGAGTACTTCACAAGCCATTTAACAGATGTGTGAAATGCAGGGGAAACACAGCAGCCGTGTGGCAAAATACTGCAACAGTGTGTTGGAGTGTAAATAAAAATAAAGAAAAATATCACACTTCTCAATAAATATTTAATGTAGACCAAATAGTCATGGTTTTCCCAAGAGGTTTCTTGGCCTCTCCCTGCCTCAGATTATTTTGTTGATTTACAATGAACCATAGCTGTCTTTCAGCCAGAGAGAAATAAAGGCATTTTCTTCAATAGACAGAGAGAACTAAAGGCATTAAATCAGAAGAAGTTTGGTTTTAACACTTTGGGAGAAGACTTAGTGGATTTCAGTCCACTTTTTGAAAAATGCCTTGTAAAATAAATACACAATCATTACAGATATTTACATAAGACAAAATAAATGAAATTACTGAAATTTGAGTGTAATAATTTTTCCTCATACAAGCCCTCAGACTGAACAAAGCAAAGGCTTGGTGTTTGAATAAGGGTACTTTATTTTAGCTTGCACTATAAAAATATTTTTTATCAATTTTGTGTCATTCAGACCAAACCTGGAGTATCTATATCTGAAAAATGTGAAAAAATCATCTAATTGTAACCTCAACAAGTGCTTATGATATATTCTCTAGAAATCTAGGCTCACTATGTTCTCTCATTCTGAATAGTGGTCAAACATGCATATAATGAGCACTATTTGGTGAGAATAAAAATGATAAACATGGTGAAGATATTATTTTCTATGTCCTCTCAATTCATCCTCCAGATAAACTTTCTGAACAACCAGTTTTTGTCATCCAAGACTTTCTGACACGTATCTTCATTTCACATTGTGTGTGGTGATTAAATACTAGGTGGCATGAAGAAAGTAAAGGGGAAAATAATAAAATCCACTTTACTTAAGATCAAGTCTATCCTGTGGTTGGACTTAGGCAAAAGATGTCTTCACTGCAGGTTCTGTTTATTGCTATAGAGCCCATGTCTAATATAGTAGTTACATTTTACCATGGAAACAGACTCATCCTTTTATTTCCAATTATAATCACTTTTGTTTGATTTGCTTATCTGTAAAGCCTTTCTAATTGTTATTTTTGGATTATAATTGCACATAGTCATGAAAGTTCAGCTTTTCCAGAGGTAGAAAAGGAAAGAAAGTTAAAATTAAAGAAAATGCAAAGAAATAGTTTGTCAAAATGGGGACTTGGCAATTAAGTGAGAAACAGTATTTTATCATATTGAATGGTTTCATTTTAACCACATTTACTAGAAGGACAAAAGAACAGTATTTCTGTGACTCTGGAGCAGTAAAATTTTAGACATGAAAAATAACAAACATATTTCTGCCATGAATGTTGGAGAAATTCATGAATGCCATTACAGTGTGATGAATACATTACCATTTTTTCCTGTCATTTGAGTATGATTATTTTGAGATACGTGTATGAAATCTCATGTCTGAGAATATAATTTCACATTTATAAAACCAATACTGTAAATGGTTTTCATGCTGAAGGATGAAAGCTTGTTTTCCAGCATGGATTCAATAGACCGCTGTTGGGGGTAGCGAATGTGCACCTGTTTGCTTATGGCAGGAAAGCTAGGATTATTGGTTGTTGTGTTAGCAAACAACACTTAATAAAAAAATTTAAGAAATATATTCTAAGCTAGCTATACCTGTGTGTTTGGCCCACTTGATGTACCAAAAGAATATAAAGTCTAAGGATGTTACCATTTCACTGAGTTAAAAACAAAATGACTAGGGTGCAAAATGGCAACCTCCAAAGAACAATAGGTAAAAATTTCCTTTTAATGTTAATTTTGTTGGGTTGTTACCTTGCCTGTTATGATGAGCACAGAAATTTGTCCTTAAGCAGATTCTGAATGAAAGGGAAACGAATGAAAAAGAAACAAATGTTATGGAGAATATCCAGCCAATTGTGTAGTAACAGTAGTAACAAATAGTAAATGGTTCAGAGGTGGCTATGGGAGTAGTGTGGCTGATGCATTTTACAGCAGGTGAAATACTGAAAACAGATGAAAATACAAATAGGCTAGAGGACCCAGTGTATTGTAACCTTTGTCTTGAATGAAAAACCCTTTTAACAGAATAGACATTTTCAAATATTTAAAGCATGCCACTGATACAACATATTGCAAGAATGGAAGAAGTTTCAGGGATTTATATTCTTCTCTAACAGAAGCTAAAATATATAGAATTGTCTTATAGAAAACGATTTCTTCAGCCTTTTTTATAACACTAAGGAAGCTTCATGCTGAGCATTTAGACTGGAGACAGATCAAAATGCAGATGCTTTATTTGGTTACGTTAATAGCTTAATAGGCTTTACAGATTATTACTCTCACAAGCCTTTTTGAGCTTAGAAAATCCTAATGTATTTGCTATTAGAAATTACGAGCTCATTCCCAAAAACTCTTACTTGCATGAGCCCCCTGGTAAATTGCCTGATCTTTAAGAGTTTTCAAGACGTCCATCCCAGGCTTACAAAAATACTGTAGAAGACAGGAAGGGTAAGAAATTCCCAAGGGGAGCCAGGTAGCCTATAAAACTATATTATTGTACTCCACACAGTCCCTTCCTAAGGATTTTTGCCCCATTTGTATTCATGCCATAGCTAACCAAAAAGAAAATGGATTGTATGTGGTAGATCTTAATCAGAACTGTATTTAAGAACTGTGGGTTTGGATGACACTGACAGGGAAGAACAGTCCTCACCTAGGGCAGGGCACAGTGCAGAAATTAGTTTTGAAGGAGTATCAGACTACAAAGTCTTTTCAACTGCATTCCAATTTGAAATCCAGCTCATAAGCAAGCATAAATCTGCTCAACAATACCTCTTCCCTAGTGTTCCATGGTTTTCCCTCTATCCCCTGAACTGCTGAGTGATCATCTCCTTGGGTATTCTAGCCTTGCTTTTTGTTTTGCTTTATGATGATTTTTTCATATTAGAGCAAGTCTTTTTGACCATTAAGCTGATATTAAGTGCCTTGATATTGATATTCTTAGTCCAAAATTAATACTGATGGGAGTTTTGCTGTGGTACTGCATTTCCAAATGGAGCTATTGCTGCTATAGCCTTAAAACATCTGTGGGATTACTGAAAAGATATAATGAAGGCATAATGACCAACTGTCGCTGCAAGACTTTCTGGCTTAAGTAGCATAAATGTGTACATTTGGAGTGAACTGACAGTCATAATTGTATCTCTCCATGGCACTTATTCAAAACGGAGAGCGTTTCATCTGCAGCAGAGAAATTCACTGCCAGAAGCATGTTTTTCAGTAGTGCTGTCGATCTCTTGTGAAGAAGTGAGATTTGCACTGAGGTATTAAAAGTTCTGTCCAATGTTTCTGACTGCAGCAAAGGTCATATGTAAGTCTTAGTCCTGAAATCAGTGGCAGACCTTGCAGAAAAACTGTCAGTTTTACAGAAAAATGTAAGATAAGAGTAAATATGACAGTGCTAAAAACCATATCAAATGAGAAAGGAAAAAAAAAAAAAGAGAAAGCAAGGCTGATTGAGTAAATGTTGAGAAAAAACATTATACAATCAAATGGTCCTTCTTCTGAGAGTGTCACTCTGAAGACCAGAAAACTAGAGAAAGAATCCTGGATCACACCTTTTCTGCAGGACATTCTGAAAGCTTGTTGGTTCGGTGTGTGGAATGGGATTTTTTCTGTTGAACATCCTAAAATTGTACTTATGTTTAAGGACTATTAAAAAGGCATAGGAAAAGTTAGTTTTTGTTCATTTGCAAGAGAGAGTCACTACTTAAGCTGATGTTCAGCTTAGAAGAACTCAAGAAACTAAGAAACAACAGCTACGAAGAAGCCAATACCTTCTGCCTGTAACTTTTTTAAGAAACCCTTAGTCTTGCTGCAGCATTACTGAAATTTTTTTTTCTGATGTGTTGGGGAAAATAAATAAAAGAATATGAAATATATTGTATAAGAAGAAGGTTTGCTTCTCACTGTATGCTAGACTAGCTCTTGCGTGTGACTACAGCACCACTCTCAGCTCTTTAAAGCAGAAATGAAACTTGCTTGCTTTAACTTGTTTAATCCTAGTAAGTGGCTTATGTCAATCTACGTTTACAGGATTGTCTTCATAAGGATAAAGTAACAAAAATAGCATTTTATAAATGAAATTGAGATTCATATTCATCATGTAGTTCCCTTCTGAAATCAGAAGAATTTATAAGTATTAGACACTAGGCATTACTTTGTGTAAGGCAAATTTAGAGGAGATAAATGACAAAGCAGATGAAATCTTTTTTGTCATCAGCAAAAAGCAGTTCACAGAATTTAGATCACATAACAAGATTTCTCTTCAACTAATTAAGTATGGAGCAACTGAATTCAGAAAATCTAATGCTTTTTTTTTCTAAAAAACTCAGACATACAGATATCACAATGAACTGTGAAGTCCTAGATGACAAAAAAAAAGTGCAGAGATTATTATAATTCTCCTTTCTCTACAGGGTAACACATTATGGGAGACAAAATGCCTCAAATAATTAAACAAATTAGTTGTCCAATTACTTGTTGAAAGAATTACATGAAAATTTATAATGAGAGATTTGCTGCAAAGGCTTTAAATCACTCTGTTTCAATTAAACAACAAGCAGGGTGTGATTATGGGAAATTCATAGTGCAGTAATGCCAGTGAAGAAACTTGTCTTTCTAAGTAAATTTTATGTTATAAATAGAATCCACATTGTTACATCAGACTTTCACCGTTCTGTGCAACCTGACTTCATTTTGCAGAATTTGTGATTAAAGTGATTGAATTTTGTTTGTTTGGAACATTGCTACTTCTCTTTCTTTGGTGTTCTGATTTGTCTTTAGCTGTAAGAGGTGCAGTGTCTTTCTATCATTAGGTTTTCACAGTACGTTTATCAGAGACATATGAAAGTCCTTTTGTTAGGTATTCTTTCATGGTCCTGGAAGGCAGAGTTAACTTGTGCCACAAATGTTTTGTGATCACTATGATTTTTATAGAAAAAGATGTAGTCTTAGATCTAAAAATTAGTTTCACTTGGCAAGTCATAGGTGGAAAGATTTTAAATAAAGCTTGTATAGTTGTATTAGCCCATTTATTTGCATCAGTGGAATTCATAGATGTAGCTGTTCCACAGGACTGGTAAGAATCTACAGAGCATTTTTTCCAAGGGGTGTACAAAAACCTTGGTGGCTTTTAGGTCCAAGATCTTTGATGAAATTACCGATCCATCCTCATGCAAATGCATATTTTGCTATTCTACAGCTGTGCCCAAAAGATTGCTAGGGATTGGCAGTGCTGCAATAAATTCTGTTAGTACACCAAAATCTGCTATCACCAGGTCAGTTCTGCAGTCCTTTTTTCACAGATGGCACTATTAATCCAGCAGACAGGAGCAGCTCCTGTTTATACCCAACCTGAACAAGCTTGCAGCTAGAAATGAAGCACAAAAGGGTTTGAATCCTGTTATAGTTCCTGCTTTGCCATCCTTTAATGAGCTCAGAGAGTAGTTTATAATGTTGTCCTCACATGCCTGTGACTAACTGTGTTGGAAGCCAGGAGTGAAAGCAGTGAGTGGTGTGGAGCATGGCTGAGCCACAGTGTGACTGCTGTGGTGGTGTGTAAAGCTGCTCTGGATACTGCTAACTAGAGTGGCCTGGCAGTCCCTCATTTGGGAGAAACAGTGGCACAACTCACCATAATTTACTATGAAAATTAGGAAAGCAATTTTAAACATGTATTGTTTTTGCAAATGGCTGTTGCTGACTGACATAGGTGGGATATGGAGGGACATGAATGCTTTTTACAAAAATATTCAGACAATTGATCTTGTTGGAGTAGTTGAAGTCCCTAGATGGTCAATGCAGTCTGATCTGGCTTGTAAGGGTAAGTGGATCTCAAGGCCCCATCTTCTCAGCTCTCAGTGTTGCATGTCAGATATATGTGATTTGAAACTACACCAAGGTCTCAAGATTTTTGCATCTGGCTATTTTCTGGGACAGGGTCCAGGCTCAGCTGGCAAAATCCTGACAATCTACAGGGTGGAGGTGCAGCCTGACTGTATGACTGCAAAAGCCTTGTCAGGAAAGGTCTGGGAGAAGGTGTAAATAAGAGGACATCCTACAGATGAACCATAACTTGATATGCAGGTGGTAACATCCAGAGAAAGAGACTTTTTATTTAGTAACTTCTGATGGTTAGTACTTTAGTGATTCTTAGACCTGCAAATGCAGTAGGATCTGCTAGCCACTAGACCACTGAGGATGGAAAACATTTGCACTGTTTTATTTGTAACAAGTTATGAGGCAGACACCTTGTTTGAGCATGCTGTGGAATTAATTAACAGTGGTGCGAAATCACACTTTGAGCCAGGCTTTTTTGTTATTTTGATTTGTTGGAGGTTTTCCATGCCAGTGCTCCCTGCACTCTTTATTTCTTTATTAAGATCATGATTTTACCTGACCTTCTTGCTGTTTGTCATGTAGTTGCTAAATCTGTGTGAACCAGAGTGAAAAGTTTTTGGGAATTCAGAGTTGACTAGAACATTGAAAAACAGGAATGGTTTCAGAGGAAATTATTGTGGTGGCCTATAGGAAAGTTCAGTTTGCAAGCAGAACACTGTTAGCAGGAATTAGACAGTGACAGTTCTAATGATGCTTTCCCATTCAGTAAGCACAGTTTTGAATCAAAAGAACAAAAAAAAAGATTTTAATATAACAAGCCATTTTCAGATATCTCCATACACATCCATTGCAGAACTGCAGGAATACTATTTATGAAGCATACTAAAAATGTATGTGTACAGAGATAGCTACAGTAAAATTGCCAGTAAAGCAAATGGGAGGCAGACAGACTAAAGGAGTTTCTATCCATATTTCTTCTCATTCTGGCCGCACACTGGTGTTGCAAATGGAAAGAAACATTAGAAGATTCAAATATGTTTTTTCTTTTTAGTTCCTTGGTCATAAGTACAAGCATAAAAGCTCATTAGCATAAAAGACCATGTACAGAATCCCACATAATGAAGTTCTTAAATTCATAGACTCCTGATTGGAGTCTCACAAACTCCTACATCGAAGAGCCATGTTTACTGACAATTCAGCTTGATAGAGACTGCAGTTGCCTCAATTTCAAGTGACTATTGTGAAGATAATAATGTATGCATTGTTTGTTGAAGTTTTTACATGCTTGCAGACTGATTGCAGAATCACGTTGAAAGAGAAATGTGTAGATTCATAAAAGTGGGAATTTTTTAGTTTATGGATTACTTCCAGACCGATTAAGGCTCCAAATCATATAATGATTTCTGGCTTACCTTACCTTAAAGTTTTCTTTTTATGACTAATTTAGTTGTATATAAGATTTAGCCTAGGGAGCTAGGGTTTTCCTTCCTGAAGCAGCCAGAGTTTTATAGATCTAATCATATGTGTATTACCTGAAAAGATGAATTTACTTGGGGATGTAATTTAAGTCAAAGACATGGTAACTGTTTTGGTGACCTCGTAACCCTGGTGACATGGTAACTTTGGTGACATGGTAAGTCTGTTTTGGTGACTTCACTTAATGCAAAGGTGTAGTTTTTGTTAAAAACTTTCACTGATCCTTCCATTTGGTGTACCTTTTACACCAAAGAAGCCTAGTTGGGCTGGACTATGTTGAAAGCAGTGGGGTGTATCAGCCCTCTCTGTGATAAGTGCATAGATACCTGAAACAGTAGGATCCTCCCTCTTAGACTCAAAGGTGTGTCAGTTCCTGAAACAAAAGTGTTCTTTGTGGGCTGGGATTCCATGGTTATGTGCCTGCCAAAGGGATAGAAGAAAAAAAAAAAAAGGCTGCAGTAAAATCCAAGATGTGATGAAAGAACCACAGGTTCTGGGATAAAATTCATGAGAGGAAAAGATCTCATCACAGTTTATAACTTCCTCATGAGGGGAAGAGGAGGGGCAGGCACTGATCTCTTCTCCATGGTGACCAGTGATAGGACCTGAGGGAATGGCCTGAAGTTGTGTCAGGGGAGGTTTAGGTTGAATATCAGGAAAAGGTTTTTCACCCAGAGAGTGGTTGGGTACTGAAGCAGACCACGAAGGAAGTGGTCACAGCACCAAGCCTGACACAGTTCAAGGAGCATTTGAATGATACTTTTGGGCACATGGTGTGACTCTTGGGTGCGGTCCTGTGCAAGGCTAAGGGTTGGATTCCACGATCCTTGTGGGTTCTTTCCAACTCAGCATATTCTGTGATTCTGTGATTCTATGACAGAGGCCAATTGTGCATTTGGGGAATAATTATTGGATAAAAGGCTTACATCTGCGAATAATGGCATGGTCTTGTGCTCGTGACTCCTGCAGTCCTTAGAGAAACCAAACTTTATTTTTTCTTGTAGTGGAATGGAATTGCATAAAAGATGTATGGATTTACTATGAGTTTATTTTTTCTCTCTAATTGAAAGACCTTGCAGACTACGATTTTGACTGGTGTCAAAAGTAATATTTTTCAGCAAAAATCTCAGAGAAATTTCATTTCTTGCAATGAAGCTCTCCTGGCAGCCTAGAGGTGAAGAAATGCATTTATCATAGGCTGTAGGAAAGAGAGCTGGAAGGCAGATGCAAACCTGAGGTAGGCCCCTTACCTGCTTAGCCTGCCACCCTTGCTACTTCATCATGCTTTCTTTGAGCTATATTCCTCTATTACACCCTTTCATGATCTTCCCTAGCTCTAGTGCATCTGCTTTCCCCCGTGCCTTACTCTCTTTTATCACAAAGGGAATTATCCTTGAAGCTGTACATTTACCTTAAAATTAATTAGGAAGCTGTTCTGGGAGGATCAGGCTTTGCAGAGGAATTCAACAGACTTGCTGCTTCTGCATTGGCATTGGGTTGCCTGCAGCCATCTGGTTCATATTTGCAGGGACAAACCAGCAGTATAAAAGGCAATGTGAAATAGCTGACTGATGGAGGAAGGTAACTGCAAAGATTTTCTGTCTATGCTTTGCTATGCCATGTAAGACTTAATTTCTAAAATGAGATGTCTAGACACTGAGAACCAGAATGGGGAAGGTTTGATTTAACGTCTTAATGTTGTAACTGCATTACAAACCGTGCCCATTCAGGTCTTTCTGCCTCAGTTTCAGCTCTTGGCTCCAAAGAAGTTAAAAGTAACCTGGTATGTGTATACTGCAGATTCTCCAGAATATGTTCCTGGTGGTCTCTAGAATCCCAGCATGCATAGATCCTCTTGATTTCAGAACCACAAACCTTAGATGTCTTTTGTCTTAATTCCAAGCAGAACACTGTAGAAAAATAGTTAAAAGGCAGGAGTAATCAGAGTAAGACAATAGCTGATGTGTTCCTTTCTTCACTTAATTTTAAGAAAACTTGGTTGACTTTATGGTTGTGGATGAAATTTGGAAATTCTGACTTGCTTTTGTGTCCACAACTCTATCAGGCACGCTGGCAGTGCTGGTTTCTTATCTGCAGGTTGTTCTATAAAATTTCTTTTCTATTTCTTCTTAAGAGATTTTCTGTCTACTATTTCTCACACCCACAACAGGTATAAGACAAACCCTTAGATGTAATTTCCATGTTTCATGTGATAAGAAGGACCTAGGAGACAGTTGTAAAAAATCTGAAAATGGTTATCTGGAGAATGAATATGGAGGCAGATGATACTCAATGTCAGTTATAAGGACAGTGAGCCTGAAATACTGTTGAGTGAAATAGGCAAAATTAAGGTATTTTCTCTTAGTAGTACTTTGTTTTGTCTGGACCTTAATGTCTAGTTTCACGTTTTAAAACTGAGACCATATAATACAACCCAGTCAGTGGGTGGGAAAAAAAAATAAACCATCGTATTTTCATTGTTTTTTCTTTTACAATGTTGAAGAATCAGTCTAATATTCTATGGAATGTAAAAAGCACAAGTGTTCTGTGTGCTTTGGATACATAAATTCTCATATAATCTTGTAAACCAGGTCTCAGACCTGTTAGAAATACAAATAGTCCACAAATTTTTTAAAAAATCTATGAAATTCATTAGCTAACAAAACGTTTCAATCCTTTAACTATAGCTAGTGGAGATGCTGCTCTCAAATAGAACTTTTTCAAATGAAATCTATGTTGTGTTCAGTAGGAGATGCAAAACTGAAAGAGCACAGTTTTACTGAAGAGAGGGCAGCTGCACCCATAACCTGCCCCTAAAGCAGTCAGTGCTCATCATAAGAACAAAGTTCTTTATAAACAGTGTTATAAACTATTCCTAGTTTACAAATAGAGAAATGAAGAAACAAGCCAACTGTTAGATTTTACCTGATACACTGTAAAACTATCACCCATAATTCTCTGCTAGTGTGCTTCCGGTCAGTGATGAGGATTTTATGTTTTGAAGCACAATTATTTGAAACTTTTGTACCTTAATCCTAATTGTATTTGTGACGCTCTCTCATTTTTAAGAATGTGTGAATTAGGCCACCTTAAGTATTATTATTGTTGCATGGAAAAAGTAGTTGCACAGGACAGATACAGCATGCCAAGGCCTTCCCTTTGTCTCATTTAAGGTACCTTGTATTCTCTGTCCCCTTCTGACATTGTGGGAAACATCAACTGTTAGCAATGCTCAGCTAGCTTTCTCCATATCGTTGGTTATTTTATATGCCTCTCACACATTTGATTATATTCTCCCTGAGAGCTAGATCAGGTATGAGTTTCTGCCAATTGGCAATAAAATCAGCAGAGATCCTGGTGACAAAAAAAGGCACCTGGACAGGAAAGGTAGCCATGAAATAAAATCAGAGAAGTGAGCAGACCTTGGTGGCACAGGGACTTGAGGGTGGCTGAGGATGTGCTGATTCATGATTTCCACCCTGTGGGCCCTGCAGGTTTGTTCTCTGCAGATGGAGCTGCCCGTGTCTTTCAGGATCTCCAGGGTGTTGGAGATGGAAAGGCAGCAAAACTGTAGCCTTTTTGCCCTTGTGATGAATCCTCTGCAGTATACAGCTAACTAACTGCAGTGAAATTTATTTAGGAGTTGCAAATCAGCATAGCAACAGCCACAGCTGAGATTTGTCGAACACTTTGCTCTCTGGGAATTATTGTGGCAAACTTTTAAGGCAAACTCTAAAACCTCTTCATAACCTGTAGTAGATCCTTTGTGTATTTAGGCAAGCACGAATCCTAGGGAATGGCTTTTTTTTGCTGGCTTCTTACTATGCCGTTCACTTTTGATTGAGTTGTATAAAGTGAAGCGCAGCTATCTCCTATCAGTAGTCTATAGGGTGTAGTTCAGCTGAAAAACCTTCCCAACCTTCTCCAGAGAATTTGCACCTTGTGTCATGGGTGATTTTAATTCCAAAGTTTGTCAAATTTTGAGAACTTATTCTTGGGACACTCACTAATGCTTCCCTACATAATGTTTTTGGTAAAGTAGCAGCATATTAAAAACTTTAAATCAAGGTATTTTAAAGTTAGCCACATAAATCCATGCTGAAGTACTTAAGCTATCACTTGTGGACAAATGTTTTGTATGCATCTAATGACTACTAAGTACTTAGCTTCAGATTTTTTTAATTTTTTTTTTTTTAAGAATTGTTTTGTCCTCCTGAAAGTTACACAGGCATACAGAGCTATGGTGCTGAATTATGTGACTCAAAAAATAGCAGAAGGTGACTTCATTGATAAGTCTTGAAATGAGGATAAGAGGACAACTTAAAACTGCATGATTACTTCTGACACTAAGGTGATTAAAAACTCATGAAGTCTTTAAGCTTGAGCTATTACATTGCCACCCTAAGCCAAAGATACCTGCCTTTAAGCAAGTTCAGAGAAGGTAAGAGACATGGGACAGACTCTTTCTTACATATGTTGAATTACTAAGTCCTACAGACTGACTGTGAAAGCCTTATTTCATACAATGGGATGCACAAATATCTGGAATTAAATCAGTTGACTTAACTGGAGCATGTGAGTTAGCAACTGATGGCTTAAACCATCTATTTGTCACCACTCAGAGCAGCTAAGATGCTCTGAACACTTACAAGGATTCACTGTGTGTCTGCACATTGGGCAATTGCATGAACAGACTGACATAAAAAAGACAACTGAATTAACAAAGCTATTCTACTTTGTTCAACACTACAATTTTCACACTAGATGCCTGTAAACTAGCACTTGTAAATAGAGCCAGATATTCCATTTTGATGGGCTAGCATAATGTTTTTGTAAGTTCAAGCTCTATTTTGATAAATTCTTTATGAATAAAACAAGCTTATAACCTCAATTTAATTTTACATGTGGTTCTTGTGAATCATATTTATTTCTTCAACAATACAGAAATCTGCTTCTTTAGGTAGAACTCCATTTTTTATTTTAGGAAAGAGGTGAAAGGAAGGAAGAAGGCAAAGTAAAGAGAGTGTTAGTTTATTTTTCTACAGTAGGATTCTTGAAGGTTTTTCTTCCTCTGTTTTAAATAAGATCCAAGGTTCTGTATGCAGTCTTAGTTGACAGTCTGGATTTGGGTACTGATCTACTAAGCAGTAATACATAAGTTAAAATCCTTACCATCAGTTTACTATAGCTTAAATATGGAAATATACCCCTATAGCTATTTGCAGCCTTTCTACAGAATGAATCCAGAGAGTGTGGTAATGTGATACATAACCTTCAGTTAGAAACCTGTACTGGCCCCATTGAAGTACCTGAGAGAGATCTGCAGACTGTGATGGTTAATTTTTCTTTCTATGGATGTCTAGAAAAATTTTAATTTAAATATACTGAGACCACGAGGATTTGCTCTTTTCAGCCAACCATGTAAAGCTTACCCATCAAGTAGACAAAGGTTACAACTTTTGATTATTTTGGGATTTTCACAGAAGGGAACTCTTAAAGGATTCTAATCTGGTAAAATCCAAAGGTGTATATATTAAGAGAGCTAGATAAAATAATAACTTCATTTTTTTGTTCTTTCACTGAGTGCATTAGGGTTATTTCTGAAATCTGTCTAGCTGAACTTATTACTTGGATTTTAGTAGTGCCTTAACCTGACTTATTATATAATTTCAAATAAATGCAGAACAGTTCTCTTCCATGTACATTTCTAGAACTCCTTAGGATACTGGTTTTTAGAAATTACCTAAACTGTCTTAGGTTAACTGGATTAACTTCAGTGGCTGCCTTTGAAATGTATCTTGTTTTTCTACAGTTCAGTCTAACAAAAAACACCATGGACCTTAAGCGTGTCTTGCAAAGATTACAGAATTCTAGAAAAATGCTAAAAAAACCCCAAACTTATCTCCTGTAATTTACTTCAGGACTAACAAGTGGTGACTCACTGTTAGGTGTAAAGTTGCAGTGTCCAGATTCCACTTTTGAGAACAGGCATAAGAGAGAACAGAAGTCCTTCACTATAAAGCAACTTGAGACAGGCAAATCTCTATCTGTTCTCATATTATATGATAAATGGAGAAACACTATTGCATTCAACACCACACTGCCAGCCGCCAAACATCATGAAATGCCATTACTCCCACAAAAACTGTTATTTTTTTTCATAATATCTTTTAGTCATTATATTTGGAAAATATTTATCTATCAGAAAAGAGATGTGAACTACTCTATAGAAAAGGTGTTGAAATCCCAATAGGCTTTTCCCAGCTGTTG
Source organism: Campylorhamphus procurvoides (assembly GCA_013396655.1). Lineage (NCBI taxonomy): Eukaryota > Metazoa > Chordata > Aves > Passeriformes > Dendrocolaptidae > Campylorhamphus > Campylorhamphus procurvoides. The sequence goes on from WBMV01000645.1 coordinate 576,182, forward strand.
TTTGACAATCTGCTTTTCTTGTGTTAGGAGAACAGAATGGGCAGTCCAGTTCACTGATTTTTTTTTTTTTTCTGGCTATTGAACCTGTAACATGGAAGCTTTATCTAGAGCAACAACTGCTACATCTCAAGTAGTCAGCTCTCCAATTCTGGTTTTAAAATACTCAATCTAACAGATTATTCAAGTTATTAGCCATCTTTTATTAGCAAGAGTTGGTTATAGATTATAGAGTCATGATGCCCTTTATTTCAAGGGAAAGCATGAGGAGACTTCACAGGTAGTTAGTGAGACATCGTATCTTGCATGAATTACTTCAGAAGCTTGTTTTTCAAGAACACATGTTCCCAAACAAGGCATGGAAGTTGTCAGGCTCAATGACTGATGGATTTAGGTCACCAAGGAAGAGAGTTGTGTGAAAATGATACCAGAGACCATTTTTTCATAGCAAGTAGACTTCTTTTTAATTATTCCTGAAAAAAAGTGTTTTCAGACTTTTAGCTCAGGTAAAGCAAATAAATACATGATTATCGATAGAGGTGGGAGGATGGACAAATTCTTACATGCTGCCATGGTATACAGGAGAAACAAAAAGTACTTTGTTGAATTCTCTAAAAGAATTAGTGATTTGTCTAACAATTAATCATTTTATAATTCTGATAAAAGCATAATAATGGATTATGCCCGAGATACCTTTGAATAAGAAAGTATACTAGAATGCATTGTTTTCACTTTGTGGAATTATAGTAAATTCACGGCTTTAAAGAAATTATGACATATAATTGCAAAAGATAATTTTTACTAGTAAATTCTTTAGAAATATATATACTGCACAGATGTCATGGAACTTTTTTTCTGATCCTAGGAGGATTAGTATACAACAGTTTACATGATTTAAGAACAGAAAATGTGTATTTTCATTAAAAGATCATTACTGACTGTGTCCAGAATGACAGTATTCACTCCCAATACAAAGAAACACCAGCGTTTTAACCTTGGACAAGCTTTTAAGTGTTGTTTTAAATTAAAGATGTGCATAAAATGCCTGAATACTAAATGTTTCTACAAGGGAGAAATGATACTTTAAAGTATTTTGCCATGCAATGAATGATACCAAAACTAAAAAAGAAAGACCATGTAAATGCAAACTCATTGTAAACAACAGGAAAACAATTTAATTTGCCATCCTAATGTGGACAAAATGCCATCAAATACAAAGCATAAGCAGCAACATAACTGAATTTTTCACTGCCATAGTTTAAAACACTATTTTAAGGTAATCCAGAAGGTAATCCAGGAATTATAATTACTTAGTATCACCAAAATGTCAAACCATTGCTTACAACCCTGTTTTTGTACTGATGGAGGCATTTCTGCCTTGAAATTTTAATTTTAGTCCAGACTTGAACACTTCTAGATTGCTAGAATGTAACTTGACCAGCAAGTTAAACTCAGGAACAATTGCACTACTAATCATGTGTGGAAAAAATTATTTAAAAATGCACTTCATGGTGCATACTCTATTCTCTACTGGCAAATAATTATTTCACATTTTTATTTCTTTAATGTATATGGAGAAGGTATTCCATTATTCTTTCTCTTTATAATTGTGTTCTACTAATTAAATGATACAAATCATGGTACATGGTACAAATCATCATCTAGTTTTTATACATTCATGAACCTTCATCACATTCCCTTTCAAGTAAATGAGAAGTGTTTCCTTCAGCATGATTTTTTTTTTGTTTCTTGGCCATAAAGAAAAAAGTTATATTCTTCAGCTCTTGTAAGGTAGAATCTATAAATTACTCAGTTTTATCAATTATATATTCTCATGTCTTTCAATATTAAAAACAAGAAATAGATTTCCTGTCTTCAGAAGTTCAAGGTCCCACCTAGTAATTTTTTTAAACTTTTTATTAAGGTTCCAGTTCTACACATTCATCCAAGCATCACAGCCTTTACTTCTGACTCTTTTAGGAGTCAGCTGTCCTAAAAGTTTTTCCTGACTTGTCCTTTTTGCTTTCTTGTAAATTTTGCTGCAAGATGGTTTTCCTGTCCTGTGAAGTTCCCTCAAAATATTCACAAATAAATAATGGATTTGCTAGTTTGTGTGGATTTGCATCTGAAAGACACATAAGTATGTATACTATATACACATCATGCAAACATTTTCTAAGATGCATCTACTGTTTTAATGACATTTTAGAATGCCGATTTTGCATTTTCTTTTTGATTCTTTTTATTAATTTAAAAGCTCTTTCTCTGATAGTTGTCTTCAATAGAGGCATAAAAGTTTTTTTCCTAACGTTTTCTCCTATGAGGGCAGATTTATTTTAGAGGTGACAGGTAGTTCCTTTATCAGAACAAGGATCTTTTTGGTGTCTCATTGGCTTTTCTTCAGGTTCATATTCACAGCTATGGTGGTACATTTTTGACAAAAAGTTCAGTTCTGGTTATTCTTTTATCTATTATGGAACAGAAGAGATTTGCCCTGTCATCAGTGTTTTTCATAACAGCTTGCCTTCTGCTTAACTTTCAAGGTTAATTAGCTCAAAAAGGCTTGTCCAAAAAGTTAATGTTGAAGTGTGTCCAAAAAATGGGTTTCACTGAACAGGGGAGATTGTTCCATAGGAGAGTGGTGATGTAATTTGATTTCTGTATATTGCATAGTGCTAAACAGGATTCCTTGAGATGGAGGAAATTGTTCAACATCCATTGAAACCTCATTTTCCTTCATGGCAGAGAAGCATGTGCCATGTTTCTTGTCCTTAGCCAGAATTGCCAGTCTGGGCTGATGGTTTTTTGTAGAAAGGGTTAAACTGAAACATCTTTTTTCATTTCCTTGCCTAGTCTCTTTCTGCAGAATATCAAGGTAATCTTACACCTTTCTAGGTTTTTCATGGAACAGTTGGTCAATCCTGAATTTCTTGCTGCCTTTTAGTCTTCAGTCCTCACTCTCTCAAACTGGTTGACACACCAGCAGTTTGCCTCCCTGTGTAATTTGTATGAGGTGAACACTGTGATCTGCAACCCAGATGCTGTGTGCCAGGCCCTGAAATGATAACAGGTCCTCTCCAGGAAACTGACAAGAATAAAAGACTACTGCAACACTGCAGTGTGAATTTACTCTGATTTGCCTGGCCACTAGGATGCTTTGATTTGAGTGGTTCAAAAACCTATGAAAACAGCATTCATGGGATTAGACATCTCTGATGTTCTACTACCTTTTCATTCTATGTACACTTCGTCTGACACTTCTTTTTGTTCTTTTTCCCATTCATGCAGTCACCTAATGCTGGAGACAAGGATGACCAAACATTGACGGTAGGCAGCAATTATCATGCATCTGAGCATTTGTTTCTGAGGAAGGTGGTGAGGCAAGCCTTACTTTGGTTTGGCACACATCAGTATTTTTCTAAATTACTGAGATTTCTTTCCCCTCCTATGCTGCTGTAGCATTTAAATAATTTATTACCAAAGATAAAGCAGTGAATTAATTTTCTTGTTCAGTCTTTATAATTTGTCATTTCATATGTGTATGACACCAAAAATTAATCCATGTACCATTATTGCAAAATATTATTTTCTTCAGTGTTGGTTTTTTTCCCTCTAATTGAATTTCAGGGTCTTACTAGTCAGCAGTCTATTGGCTCTCAGTATCCTTTTTATTGGAACAAGCAGCCAGCCAGCCAGCCATGAAGCAGTCTTACTCTATGGGATATAGCAAATGAATCCATTATTGTACTAGACAATAGCATGAGGAAAAGAACCTCAGAATATGTTTTACATTTCTTTAGCAGAATGGGAAAGATGTTTGCATGGAGAAAATGTTAGATCCATTGCTGTAGATGTCTGTACTGCCTTACCACAGGCACAATCTGTTTTTGCAATGAGTACTTAATTGTACCAAAGCAAGGAGCATATTTCACTCTGACTGAGTACAATTAAAAAAGAGTACTCTATGTCCTTTTTATCCATAATTTTGATCATATGCATTTTTGCAATGTACCGAGGCTATAAAAAATATAGCTTACTTCAGGGATTCAAACACAAGGACCTACAAAGAACCAAATGATGGATTCTTCCTGTTACAAGTGTGAGGTTTTCATTTTCTTAATACTTTATGAGTTTTCACAAGAAAGAATTCTTTTTTCCCCAAGTCCTGGGAGACTTATGACTAACTTGGTGATCCTTCACCTGCAGAGAAATTGTCTATACCTATGGCAATGTTAGATACAGTCTGTGGTTTAATATAGTTTACTACAGGTGATGGTTTAAAATGTTTGACTGTGCAGTGAGATGTGAGATTAGTTCATACTGTGTCAAGACCTCTTTCCACAGAAACGATAAAAAATACCTTTCCCTTATTTTTCACCCCAGACGAAGCCACGTCTCCAGCGAGGAGGAAGCTCTGCATCTCTCCACAACAGTCTAATGAGGAATAGCATCTTCCAGCTCATGATTCACACACTCGACCCACTTGCTGAAGGTATGCCTATTAATTTTTACTTCTTGTTTTGCTTTTTTGATGCAAAAGCAAACAAATATTTTTTTTTCCGTTCTTCCCATGAAACTGTTTTTTGCATCCCTCTTGCTTTCATGAGTCCTTTCTGAATGTTTCTGAATTTTCTGAGAGAGTTCTGCACTCTTTCAGTGTGATATGCTTACTCCCACCAAGACTTTAAACTTCAGAAATGTGTACCTTGCAGTGATAAGTAAAACTGGTCGCTTGGTTGATGCACATTATAACTACTGATTCTCTTTGCTTCTGGCTTCAGCAGAAATCCTCTTGTACTTTTGCAAAAGTTGTTTTTGCTTTCTTTCCTGGTTTTGATTTTAGGAAGTCAGAAAAAAGACATCTAAGTGTTGGATAATTTATCATGTTAATTACAGAGAAGAATGAGACTCTGCTGGATTGACTTAAGGTGGTTTAATGCTGTCATTAATAAAAATGTGACAGACATCCCTTCATGTTACATGTATGTTAATGATTTGCTTGCTTTATCAAGTGTGGTATAATTTATTTCTTTTCTTTGAGAAATTAATAGGAAGACTGTGATTGCTTTGATGTGAGAAGCTGGCAAGAAAATCATGATGGCTTTGCATTTGTGGTGTGATTTGACTCTCGGTTTCTGGTAGAAGATCCAAAAAAAGTCAAGTCCAGGTGTTTATTTGGTGACTGTGTATCTGTAGGACTTTTCTTGCTGCTGTAATAAGTGTCCTGAGAAACAGCACTTGTGAAGAAATTGGGAAGAACTAAAGAGATCTAAAATATTACTGATAGACCTTCCAAATTTCAGTGACCATAAACGATATGTAGCACTTCAGATGAACATTCACGACAGATTAAAGATGACAACAAAGCTAAAATTGTTGACTGGAGCTCAATTTCAGCCTAACATAGTTTGAGAGATAAGAACATCTCTCAAGTATTTTTCCACTGCTCAAGCTATTTCACGTGTTTCCCAGGAGCAGCTTGTTCAGCATTCAGACCTCTCCTACTTTTCCGTTCTAGAAAGCTTGCACTATGTAGTATGAGCCAAAAGCCTTCCACTTCACAACAGTGCAGGACAAAAGGGGTTTGAATTCTGAAATTCATCTTGGAGAG
>WBMV01000645.1:581837-665554 GCA_013396655.1 Campylorhamphus procurvoides
AGACACAAGCCCAGCACTACTGAAAATTAGGTATTAATCATAAGTAAGTTTATTCTGTAACTCAAGCCTGCTCTTCATTATAGTATAAAAATGCTCGAGATCAGTGTGGATTGGTAGACATGTTTGCAATGCATACATCTTATTTAGATTATTCCAGTACCATTTTATTCAGGGTTTATTTGTTCATAATGCTTCACTGTTTATTTATGGTTTTTTTTTTCATTTACGAACTTCTATATTTGTCCTGGAATACTTAAAAAGTGCAGTTTAAATATCTTGTGGCCTTCAAATAAGTGCAAGGCAGTAAACGTGTTCATCTGTAAATTTTGTTAAAACTGACCCACTGACTTAAGATTTACAAAGGGGAAAAATCTACCTACATTTACAGTAAATATTGTTGTTTGGGGTTTTTTTTAATGCAAAACTTTCATGAAGGAATAACTAAGAAAACACTGGAAAATAGCCTATGTATGTTCAGACATTTAAGCTGGTGTTAATATCAATGCAGCCAGTATTTCAAGCTTTTGCTGACCTCACAAAACTCAAATTTTAGTTCATAAGAGCATAAAAGTGCAAGTCAATAATTTTTCTTGCACATGGAACTCTGATTTTAGCTTTTTATAAGTAGGCCCAGATGTGTAGGAAAAATGTAAAAAAAAAATCCAGCCATGTTTCTGTCACACGTTGATTATTAACCTTTTCTGAGGTACCACCTCAGTTGTACACTTAGTTTTCAAGATGTTTTGTACTGTGGGCAATTTGGAGGGCAGATGTGAGGAGTATTGGGTATCTCTACTGAACACTCACAGTGTTTCCTGAGATTTTGAGCTTCTATGTGTACATATTCATTATTTGGTATTCAGCTAATTCTGCAAACCTCCATGAAGGAAAAGGCTGTGGCTGGCCAAAGTAGGTAATACTAACTAATAAATTTGTATGGCATTTTAACTGAATCTTGCATTCAATTAGAAAGTATGTGTGACAATGGATATGGCTACCTGCTGTATGAAATGCTTATTATTTATTTAATCTACATGTGTATAATGACATTGAACAACCAAATTAGTGTATAGTTTACTTTAAAAGATTTTTACCATGCAAGCTAAGTAAATTTTTTAAGATGATAGCATTTGTTACAAATTAAAAGGGCTAGTATTTATTAAAAGTGTCTGAGAAGTGTAGTCCTTTGCTCTATAAACCCATCATTTGAGGGTATCTAGAAATGTGAAGGATTCCACAACGTGTTCTCTGGCCCATGTTGCTTTCTCCACTTCGCGTGCTCTTTCCTACCCCAAAAAAATCCACAGCAGTCTTGAGTTTTCAGTAAGCAAAGAAAATTAAGTGTGTTGCACTCATGTAATGAATGCTTATGGACCTGGTGCATGACCTGTGAGGTGAAAGGATCTCTTCCAAATCATTTTATGTGAGTATGTTTCAGACTCAGGAAAAGCAGAAAGAAATTCTGAGCATTTTTCAGTCCTATTTTACTTGGCTTAGATTTCCTCAGTATTTCTGCCAGATGATGACTTAGATTAATAGGTCAAAAACATTGCATAGTTGGATTTACAGAAAAAGAACAGTTTACAAGAATATTTAAAAGTGCCATTCTCAAAGGAAAAAAAGTTTGAAAGGTGTGTATCAAAGGTAACACATACATAGGGAACACATCTGTCACACCCTGCTCTTGGCCATACTCCTTCTGTCCTGCTCCCCCCCGCATTTATTTTTTTCCACATTTCACTAGCATTTGCTTCCTTTTCCTTTCTCATAGTGCATCACAGTCACCTGTACCCACCTTCTTTCAGCCTCTTCCCATAAGATGGCTTCTTCAGTGCTTGCTCACTCTGGACTGCTGTGTCTATTAGTCAAATTACTTCCTGATCAGATACCAGCAGCCCTGCAGCTGTCACAGCCAAGTGAACTGTGTTTTCACTCTCTGGAAAAACATTCATAAAGTCTTGGAGCTCTACGCTTGACTCTTCACAGCTTTCAGATCAAATCTTGCCTTGAGAAGTTAAATTTCTATTTGTTGAACTCTGCTGGGAGATCCAGCTTTTCTTTCTCTTTAAGTCAATAATAAAGTTCACTGTTGCATTTTCTTGAATAATTGCCAGAGAAATAGGGATGTCAAAAGACACACTGCTCTGTCATTTAGAATTCTCTGGGCTTTGCAAGGCTTACAGAGAAGTCCCATCTCCATCCTCTTGATAGCATAAACAGTGTAGAATATATAAACAGGCTCTGTGGCTATTAAAGGTTAGCTTGACCTACACATTGTTATTATTGCATTAACATTCAATGTATTTATAGAAAACCAGCTCATCAAATTTACTCCTGAATAATTCATTTGTGAAGTCAGAACCAACCTCTACTGCAATTGAAAGCACTTAAAAATACACTTGATTGCAAGTAGGATAATATGAAATGAGAGACTAAGATTTACCTTCCACAAAATATAGATAAACAGAGCAATTCCAGTATATGATTATACACTCGTTAACCTGTCCTTCCTCTTCCCTTCCCATACAAATGTGGTTTTTTATGGCTTGTGCCTGTTTTGTGAAAGCAAACTTGTAAATGCTTCAGAATCAGTGGCTTGCAAGGTGTTCAGCCCACCTCTGACAGATGAGTGATACCTGAGATCAGTGGGAGCTGCTGGATATTTGGCACTTTGTATTTAGGCAGGTGTGCAGTCATGCTGTGGATGTAACTGTCTAGACAAGGAAGGCTTCTCCCCTTCAGAATCTTGGTCTCAGAATAAATCTTCTAAGAAGATAAGAGTTCAGCCACTCTAACAGGTGAATGTGCAGGGTATTTGTTAATGGGACATGAACTTTACATTACAGTTGAAAGCTCATCATTCATTAAAATTAAAAATATCTGTATGACATTAGGTTTTGGTTTGCTTTTATCTTACGACAGAAATAATGACCTTGATACAGATCATTTCCTGAGGATTAAGATTAATGACTGCCTGTGCATCAGGCTATCATCAACTCCCAGCCAGTCATTAATCCCTAGGAAATCCTATGCCATATTTGCTTGTGCTTAAGTGCTGGTCTGGCAATCCAGCTGAGTAGTCAGCTGGTCTGTTCATAACAACGTTGCCCGTATGAATAAGGATGGCATCATCCGACCTGCTCTGTTGGTCAGGCCACAATCCAAAATCCAAGCAACCTGAACATAAATCATGGCAATCATTGGTAATTTCTGCCTGTTTTCTTCTGAGCCTTGTAGCTCAAATACCTTTGTGTTAGTTTTTAAAAGGACATTATGGAGATTTTTACAATTTTTTTACATTTTTTGATAGAAGAAGTTGCAGTGAGGGTGAGTATTTTGTATGAAAGTTTCTGCCATGAATAGTAATCCTACCTTCTCCCTGCAAGCTGTAGGTTATTTTGAAGAGTGATTCAGGATTGTGGAGGGAGCATTTTCTCTCTGGAGGCTTCTACAGGTACTCTACTGAAAAGGGAAGATACTGGTGGTGAAGTGAGGATTCAGAGTACCAGAGGCTAGGTAGAGATTCAGTTCAACCAGAGTCTACCTTGGTTTTCTGGCACAGCTTTATCAGAGTACAGAAAGAAAGAGATCTTTTTGTTATCATAGGACCCATTTTGTGCCTGCTGATAAGATTCCACAGGCCAACAAAACAAAACATCTCCCACATGTGAAGATTAGGTAGTTGCTGACTTTCTTGCTACTGTGTGACAAGGCTATAACTCATATGCAAATGCCATCCTCTTTCTGAAAATGAGTGTGATATAAATCTCTGTCATGGCTCAGTCCTCAGCCAGAAGTAAGTATCTTTGGTAATTATCTTGTATTACTTCTTCGGGTTGGAAAAAATACAGGATGTATTTCTGCAGAAAAGGTATTATTTATCTCATATGCTGTACTCTTTTTAAAAAATGTAAATATGGTGCATGGTATTTGTGAGAGAAGTAAGCTTCTGTTACATAAAGCTGAGCTTACAATTCTGTCACTTCCTTCACTGAATGTAGAAAAATGCAGTATGTCACTGTTCTGACAGAAAAATGAAACCTGCATTTATGCTTCTCAGGAAAATAAGAATGTGATCCTCAAAGTTTTTAAGGTAGTAGTGAATTACAATTACTTGCTAGATCCTGTTGTGTTCCTAGATACCAGTCTTAAGAATTTCCCAACTTTTTGTTTCACCTCAAACTGTTTTGCTTCATTTGCTGCTGCTGCTTCAGGTTTTTTTCTTAGATGTCATGAATAATGTCAGCTTACCCCATGGACAGCTGACACATGTTGGGTTACTGTTACCTGCCTGGTCACTTAGCAGGCTCCCAGCTTTGGTCTCATTTTGCAAAACCCTTGTGTTCGTGTTCTTCCAGTGGCCTAGGTGAGCTGCACCATCATGTCTCTGCTCACTGTCACTGGAAACCTTGTTTGGCTGGCACTCTGTATTTGTTATGTCCTCGCCAGGCAGTTCAGCTTACACCAATTCATGGGTAATGCTCAGCTCCTGCATTGCTGAAGTAACCTGAGCACTTTCACTTTCCTCAGCTTCACAGTGTGGATCTTAGAGGTGTTTTCCAATCTTAAGAATTCTTTGATTCTATGATGCTGGAGGACTTGAGTGGTCTTCCTAGCACCATGTCACAGATGAAATAATTCTTCAGAGCTTTTTAAGCACAACAGTATTTTATCTAACATGAGGAAAAATGCAAATCTACAAAAAATTGATAAAAGTAATTATGTATGTTGTCTGCTCAATATCCTTCATCATTCTTGAGCATCCTTTAGGCATACCTAAGGGCATGCAAAGAAGCTCAGCATTCTTCTTCTTGCACTCTTGTTCTTACCCATATTGTAACAGTCCTTGGTTTCTCTTCTGGCCCAACAAGCTAAAACAGCCCACTGAGCACAGTACTCAGAGCATTTTGGCTTTCTTCTCTCTAAAGACTGAAATTTTTACAAGGGACTTCCGGCAGAGAAGATGGGGGCTCTCTGCCAGTCTCACATTCAAATTAGTAGCTCTTAGTTATAATAGTGTCTTCCCTCAAACTCCATCCCATTATTTCAGTCTGATATGAAGATGGGAAAGGAATAAAAAAGACAGTTAGGCTTACCTTCAAATTGGAGTGTCATGTCTTAGGCAGATACTCATACTCTATTTATGCAGCTAACTTTCATAGAATTGATGGGGTGTTTTTTCATGTAGGTTGAAAGGGACTTCTTGAATGACATAATGCAGCTAGTCCAATCTCCTGCTCAAGCAGGATCAACTCAAGCAGGTTGCCCAGGCTGGTTTCCATCATATAGAAAATAGCCACAAATGGAGACTCCACAATCTTTCTAGAAGACACATTTCAATGTTTGCCCATCATGCCAGTAAAAGGTGTTTTATTGTGTCCAGATGGAATTTTCCAGTTTTTAATTTGTGTCCATCTCAATATGCACTTCTGAGTAAAGTCCTATTCCCTTTACGTTTTCTCCCATCAGGTATTTATACATGATTTATATTTATACCTTACATGGCTGAGGTCTTCTTGAGCCTTCTCTCCACCAGGCTGAACTGGCCTAGCTCTCTCAGGCTCTCCACTTAGGAGACATTCTCCACTCCCTTTATGACATTTGTGGCCCAGTGCTGGATTTGTTCTGGTATGTCTACAACTGTCCTGTACAGGTGAGTCCAGGACTAATTCCAGCACTCAAATATATCTTATGAGCACTGATGGAAGGAAAGCATCATTTCCCTTGACCTGCTGGCAGTGTTTTTGCAAATGGAGCCAAGGGTGCTGTTGGTCACCTTTGCAGCAAGGGAACTTTTCTAGCTCAGCTTTCAGTGGTGTATACATAGTCATTAGCAAGAAGAAAGCTTTTTCCTGGGGAAGATTTCAAACAGCTAAATGAGATAGGTGAAGCAGTGAGACACATCACTCCCCAACAAGGTCTTCTTTCACTTTTCTGGATGCTTCAGCTACAGTAGAGACCACCAGAACTGAGTTCCTAATTTAGATGCCTAATTTAGAGGTTGTGTCGTAAATGTAGACGAGATAGGTATTTTTAAAATATCTCCAACATCAAACTGAATTCATAAATTGTAGGTAAAACACCTCACACTGCCAGAGCGAGCAACAGCATGGATAGAGTAAAAATCCAGGGTTATGTGCATCTAAGGGCAAGTCTATTTAAATAGGCAAAGAGAGTATTTTAGATAGCCCAGTTGATAACTGTGAGAAAGTTGAGAGAGAAAGAGAAAAATTATATAGCTGCCTTAAGACTTCAAAGCCGCATGTATCAAAAATTGAGTATGCATTCATTATACACAACTTTGTGGGCAAAGAAAGCTTTGCAAATTTCTCTCAGAATGTGCAGTTCAGTAGGAAAATGTAGTTCTTTGTTATGCAGCTCTCCAACTCTGTAGCAAGTAAGTGTCAGACCTGCTTAACTTCAGAGGGTTCCAAAACCCAGAGAAGCCACTGCTCATTGCTAGTTTCATTGACAGAATTTCTAGTTACATAAAAATAGAAAAATAGATCTGTCTTTAAAATCAGTGTTCCTCTTTGTAGGTAGGAAATTTTAAATAATGGCAGTTTTCTGCTGCCTTTTTCGTTTATTTTTGAAAATCTGAAATATAATCCTTATGTTTGTTTTTTTGTCTTAGTTTTCACAACAATTTATTTCTGCATGCCCTGTTTTGCTGTTTTAACTAGAATCTACTCAAGGTGCTCACTTGCAGGCAAAATTGTTGTTTCTCTTCTCCATGATATTTTCCAGTGATGCCCTGTTCTTCAGATAGCATATTCTCCTTGGGATTCCCTTTAGGGCATGCAAGGAAGACATGAATATTTAAATACAAACATGATCCCAGAGTGGGGTACAGCTGTCCTGACTATGTATTTGCATGCTTAATGGCTTTAGTTTCATTTTAAGTTTCTTCCTAATTCAAAATTTCTTTGTTAAAATATGAACAACAAAGAACATGAATAATTTATGAACCTGTACAGATCAGGGAATAATGCGAGGCTTTGAGGGGCTTTAAGTTGGAAGTGGGAGTTTTCCTTTAATACAGTTTGCACATGACAGATGACTTCACCCTGCACAGATTGGTTGGATTTTATGGCTGGATAGTGAGAAGAATGCTTGCTGCCTCTTCATTTTTCTCCTTGGTCATGCTGAAGACCAGAACAACTAGAATTTATTCAGTTGTAGTTTTAGGTGTACAGTACCCTACAGTGCCTGGCTCAACAGATACTCAGGAAAATCTTGGTCCTGTCAGAATCAGTTGTCAAACTCCCAGTATCATCAGTCTGATGAGGCTTTCACTTCTACACCTTGGAATTCCTATTTTTGTGAGTATTTGAAAACTCCTTGAGGAGAAATACCATCTTCAAAGACAGGAAATTCATATTTGATCCAGGCTGAGTCAATTCTCATATATTGTTTGTCTTTTGGTGTTACTACATTCTAGAACAATGTATGACACTTGTCTTCAAGAGTTTGATGTGAGATGGCACAAAGGTAACTTATGAGTGAAAAAAGAAACAAAGCTCTCAGGAACAAGCAATTTCATGCTTTTCTTAAACTTAAGAAAAATAAAATAACCTAAATATATCAAAATCTGTGTCTGACAAATAATAGTAAATTAACTTCGTTTCTACTCCATTGCATATGTGTGTAAATAACATGTCATTGGTCTCCTCCTTAAAAATATTTGTCTTCAACTCATATCTGTTAAAATCCTAGCAAATTTCTTTTTGTCACCACAAGAAGATTTGCTAGACAGTATGGACTGAAAACAGTAGGTTTTCACTCTTCATTTTAAATGTTGCACTAAGAGCAAAGTGATAGTCAGATTTAGCTTTCAGGTGTTGTGACTAACCTAAGCTGCCCAGAACTCTACTGATATGATTGTACAAATTTTTAATTATATTTCTATTCACATTCCAATTTGATAAAATTGCAATAAACCAATTACATAAAAGCAGACCATTTTAATAAGATTATTATCAGGGCAAAACCATCTACAGTGAAAAAGAGGGTAAGAACACATGAGGAGAGAGAACAAGAACAGCAGGCTTGCAATTTAAAGCCAAGATGAAAGGTGACCACATGTGTTTTTAGAGCTCAGATGCACCAAGTAGTAAATAATTTAGTTACTCCTAATGTACTGCCTACTAGCAATGTAACTGAAAGATTTCATTTATATTATTTTCTTTATTTGTTTAGGAGTGTTAATGAAGCAGTACTGATAGCAGTATAACCAAAAAGGTATAATTTTGAAAAGCAATGCAATCTTTTACTGTCTTACTCAGTTCCAAAAGAGGATTTTTTGTTTTTTCCATAGCAACACCTCAGTGGCAAAGCCTCCATTTTTTAAAAAAACTGGCAGCAGGCAAGTTTACAAATAAAAATGTAGGCTACAATATTTGCCTATCTGGAGGTAGTAGGAGAAAAAGTATTTTGCTTTTTAAGAGAACATTTGTTTTCTCTCGTCTGCTTTCTGCAGTGATATTACATACAAACTCCCATCACAGTCCCAGCCTATCCCAGCTGCTCAGTAGGAAAATTAAGAGGTTTACAAAGCTCGTAAAAGCTGGGAGTCAGAATAAGATGAAATTCACTGAGTGAAAATTATTTCAAGTAATTCTTCCTTTTTAAAATTCACAATTCCTGATAGTCTTCACCTGGTGGTATTTTTTTATGCTTTGCCTCAACTAGTGATTACCTTTCATTAAAGATCTGCTAAAGATTAGGACTCTCATTTTACACCTGTAATGTTAATCTCCATTAGATCTTTCACAAGCTTTTGGCACCAAGAGATCTTTGTACCTAATCTAACATCACTGATTAAACCAAATCAAGCTTTGATTAAAATTTAGTTTGAATAGTCACTACAACTTATTTTAAAGTAGCCTCCCTTTTCTGTTTATGGATGAGACTCTGATCTTCTAAGCAAGTTTTCTCAAGACCATGACGTATGAATTCCTCCAATTCTGCCTAATTCCTCAACCTTCTTTAAAAAATGCAAATAAAAAGAGAACATCCTGTTAAGCATGATAACAACAGTAAGTGCAAATCAGCAGTCATATCAGAAAGTTTTAAAGAGTGTGTCATCAAAGTAATGTCTTTAATTGTCAGGAACTTGCTGACTCTGAGATTGATGTGTGCAACTTCTCACACAAAAATTGTCTACAGTCTCCAGTACTCAGGCTTTTTAAGTTTACAATCTTTTCATAAATATTTACTTTTAAGTTGAAGTAGTTGGCTGCATGTGTATTCTCAATTTCATTGCCAGTCTTGAGCCCTTACTTTCTCATTTTGCTTCTTTCTTATGTCTTAGATATTCAACCATTTGGTAGTTTGAATTTATACGTATGAAAACTCAGGAAAATATGCTTTCTATCTGTTTGTTTCAGAATGCCTCAAAATTTCTTTTAAGCCAAGCTCCCAGTGATGCTGATAAAGGATTATGCCTTGACACCTTCATCACTGTGGAAGTCAAACACAAGGAGTGTCTAGTAAATGCAACATTGGAATTGTACTAAAAATTCAGGGATTGCCATCAGTAATTTCTCTTTAGCAGTTTTGTTTTGAATAGAAGTTAAATCAACTTTGAATCTGTTTAATGGTCTCAGAGATGTGTGACACGAATTCTTATACAAATATATTTTTCATGCAAAGCAAAAGTCTTTAGACTTGGAGAAATCTGCAATGCATTTCTTTCATTTGAGAGTCTGACCTCACAACTTTTATGGAGGAATACATGCCCCTAGCCATGCAGGTTGCAATCTCTAAAATAACTGTATGGCTTATGAGTAGTTTAAAAACCCCTGCTACAGGCTCATTTCTGGGATAACTAGGGACAACTGCAGTCTGTACCTGAGGTCTTAGTCACAGGAGAGTGAAGAGAAATATTGGCTCTGCTTTCCTTCTATGGCAGCCTAGGGCTATACACTTAAAATACAGAAATTAGTATTTCCTCCCAGACTGTATGTACAATACTTAGTAAACACTGAAAATTAACTGATTAATTAGCTATATTATTTCATAAAATCATGGAATAGTATGGGTTGGAAGAGATCTTTATTAAAGGTTTTCTAATCCAGCCACCCTGCAATTAGAGGGAAATCTTCAACTAGATCAAGTTGCTCAGAGCCCTGTCCAATCTGACCTTGAATGTTTCCAGGGATGAGGCATCCACCACCTCTTGGTGCAACCTATGCCAGTGTTTCCCTACTCTCCATGTACAGAATCACAGAATCAGCTAGGTTAGAAGAGACCTCCAAGATCCTCAAGTCCAACCCTTGATCCCTTGATCCGATACCACTGTGATTACTAGATCATGGCACTAAGTGCCACATCCAATATCATCTTAAAAACCTCTGGGGGTGGTGAATTCACTACCTCTCTAGGAAGGCTATTCCAATGTAAAAAATGTCTTTCTTATATCTTGTCTGAATCTACCCTCTTTCTACCACAACAGGTCTTACTAAAAAGTTTGTCCCCATCTTTTTTATAGGTCCCCTTTAGGGGGACCTATAGGAGTCCCTGACAGGCTGCTCCACAGTCTCCTCAGAGTCTTTTCTTCTACAGGCCGAACAGCCCCAATGTCCTAAGCCTGTCTTCATAGGAGAGGTGTTCCAGGCCTCTGACCAGTTTTGTGGCACTCCTCTGGACTTGCTCAAGAGGTCCATGCCCTTCCTGGGGACGCCAAAGCTGGATGCAGCACTCCAGATGGGGTCTCACCAGAGCAGAGCAGAGGAGCAGAATCACCTCCCTCAGCCTGCTGGCCATACTGCTTTTGATGCAGCCCAGGATGCAATTGACTTTCTGGGTTGCAAGTGCACATTGCCAGGTCATGTCCAGCTTCTCATCCACCAGCACCCACAAGTCTTTCTTGGCAGGGCTGCTCCTGATCTGTTCCTCCCTCAGCCTGTGTTGACACTGGGGGTTGCTCTGACTCAGGTGCAGCACCTGGCACTTGGTCACATTAAACCTCATGATGTTCCCATGGGCTGACTTCTTGAGCTCGTCCAGGTCCCTCTGGATGGTATCAGGTGTGTCAGCCACAGCATGCAGCTTGGTGTCACCTACAAACTTGCTCAGGGTGCACTTCATCTATGTTGTTAACAAAGATACTAAATTAATTAAATAACACTGGTTCCAATAAGAACCCATGAAGGACACCACTTTTCACTGGTGTCAATTAGAACTCCCAGCTGTTGACTGCTATCCTCTGGATGTGACTGTCCAACTAATTCCTTTTCCACTGAACAGTCCACTTATCAAATCCATCTTTCTCCAGTTTAGAGAGAGGGAGCTTGAAGGGACCTTACAGAAGTCCGTATGAATTACATCTGTGGCCCTTCCCTTGTCCACTGTTGTCGGCACTCTATTGTAGTAGGCTACTGGGTTGATTAGGCAGGACTTTCCCTTGTTGAAGCCATGCTGACTGTCGTGAATATAATTTAAAATCACAAATAATATGGCCCCATAGACTAACAACATTATTCTTTCTGTTTGCTTTGATGTGTTGTGACACCTAAAAACACAGCAGAGAACAGCAGGTATTAAGGCAAACGTTGTAATACTTCAGGAATGTCAGACAGGATTACCAGGAACCTTCTGTTCTCTTATGGTGTAAAAATATGCAGAAGGGAACAAATTACTTCAATGACTCTCTAACTGTCGAGGCTCAGCTGTTAAACTGCAGCTTTGCATCCTCTTTGTTTCATGCCACCAGCAGGGATGCAGACACTCGCTGTCACCCAGTCTGTCTGCTATGACCTCACCATGGGACTTGCATAACATGTTCACAAATACGGAATTGTCAAAATTTGATAGGGTTGGATTTGGGAATATTTTTTCAAGTGGCCTTTATCACGAAATGTTAGCTTTTCAATTTCATTTAAAATATGTTTATTTTAAAAGCTGTTAAACTTTTCCAATGCAGTTTTGGGTTTTTTTCAAAAGGTACTTTATTTTGAGTTTATTTAAAGTAATATTGAACAGAATGTATCTCATTAGAACAGAAAAGCTGAAAATCAGAAGCTGGTGCAAAATAGCCAGGCTGTACAGAGGCAGACCCGTCATGCTGCTGAGCAGCACTGACCCAGGTAACCTTGAAACCCACAAAAATAATTCATGTGAATGCATACAGCTGGGATCATTGTTGTACATTGCAGTCAATGGGGTGATGATTGAATAAAATGTTCCACTCTGGGTATAGGACTATAAGCTTTGGAGAACATAATCTCACCAGAAAGATTAGAGTTTTCCTGGAAATAATTTTGGTAACTGCAAGAATTAACCTAGTTTAATCCTCGGTGTGTTGAATGGCTGAAGTGCCCAGAACATGATTATCATCAGCATCATGCACTGTCATGTGTCACCTTGTTTCTCTTCTTTTTTTGATCTCTGTAAGGTCAGATTCACCTTTTTTGATTTCCTGTTTCTCTTTCATCTCTCACATCAGATGTAAGGAAATAGATCTAAATATGAATGCAAATACGTGTGTGGTTTGTTTGGGTTTTTTGTCTTTTTGTTTTAGGTGGTTTGTTTGGATTTTGTTTGTTTGTTTGTGGTTGGTTTTTTTAATTAGATTTTTTTCTGCTGAAACCTCATCTTCTTCATCCATTAGGTCAGAAGCCTCATGGTGTTGTTCCGTTAATTCTGAGGTTTGTTGCTATCTGTTTTCCAATCCTGTCCTAAGTTTCCAGTGGAGCCTCAGCCCAGGTTCTAGCAAAGCAGACCCCAGACACATCAAGGCAGAGATCAGTGAGAATAAGTATAATCAAAGGTGCTGGCTGTAGAGTCAGCAGATACTAAACCTTAATTAAACAGGACAGGTGGTTCCAAATGCTGTGTGCAGGGAAGTCCATATTGAAGTTATTGGGAGATCTTTCCAGGTAAGGAATTTAAATCTTTAGCACTAAAATCAAGATGGTAGGACAATAGCTCCTTGCATGCACTAGCAGCTACAAAGATTATGTTGCAACACTAAGAACATTTTTACAAAACAGTATATGCATTCTATATTATTAGTAAACAATATATTAAATTCTGTCTTTAAATTACATCTTTCTTTGTTTTAAGAGAGATTTAATGTCCTATTCTCTGGACTATACTTATGTTCAAGACACTGCATTGTACAAGGAAGAGTATGTGAATATTTGTAACTGCTTTTGTTAAACTATGCCTATGAAAAATCATTAAAATTATTTTTAAAGAAATTAACAATTAGAATATCCTATATTTTTAGTTACACAGCATAACGTTCTCTGTCTCTGCAAATGATGTAAGAAAT
Organism: Campylorhamphus procurvoides; assembly: GCA_013396655.1. Taxonomy (NCBI): domain Eukaryota; kingdom Metazoa; phylum Chordata; class Aves; order Passeriformes; family Dendrocolaptidae; genus Campylorhamphus; species Campylorhamphus procurvoides. Next base: position 595,117 of record WBMV01000645.1, read on the forward strand.
GTCAATTTGGCAGATCCCAGGCTTTTTATTAAAAAAAAAAGAAAAGAAAAAGGATCTTTGAAAAAGTTTGCGTATCATCACACTATTTTTTCAGTAAAAAACTAATAGCCAGGTGTGTACTGAAATTCACCTCTGTGAAAAATTGTTGAAAGATCATGAGGTGCATCTGCTGAAGACATAATAATTGGACAACATTTGTACATTTAATTGCTTAAGCTGTTTCATAAATATGAAGAGAGAGTATTTCCAAAGAAGAGAGAACTACCGAAGTGTTAAGTATCCATTTTAATGGTTACATTCTGTCACAGGTTGAATGCTCAGAAACTCAGTTGTAAACTTTACATAAAAGTTATGGGTAAAATCATCCACAAATTCCTCAACCAGATCATTTACAAATTCCTCCTTGGGCTTATTTTTTCATTGGCCTGTTTTGTAGACTTACATTATTTATTGTTATACGTAATTTTAAGGATATGCCAAATTATAAGAGAAAAAGCATGTCAAGAAAAGAAGTGTAAAACAACATCTGGAGTAAAAAGGTAATTTCATGAAAGGTTGTGTAACAGAGAAAAAATATTAGTAGCCACAAAGATCTGGAGATCTCTGCATTCCATTCTTTTCTCTGCTCTCTAGACTATAGTAATGCAATATATTCAGATCAATTTAGTGATATAATTAATTTAGGTCTCATACCATCTGATGAAGTAACTATTTTTTTCCTGATTTCACAAGTGACAGGAAAGTGGTTGAATTAAGTAACCCCTCTAAAGCAACTCAACAACACTGGTATCAAAACAGTGTTTGTGGGACAACATTATGACCAGATTCTTGGGTAATGTCTTTTGAGACTCTTGTTTAATTTTCATACAGAAAGTATTGAATATTTTAATACAGAAATATTTGAATGTCTGGCCTGCAGAATGATAAAAGAGCTTCGTTTGCAAAATTACTACTGATTAGTTACTGTCAAGGTTTTCCTAAAAGCAGAGGCCCCAACTCAGCAATAACCTTGAAAACACTACATTTTAGATGTCAGTGCTTCTCCTACATCTCACTAGCAGGTTTAACACTTACCTAAAGTCAGTGACTTGTGAAATTTCTGGGGGGAAAGGCACTGCTACTTTTGTAACCTGCATTTTGTTGTCCTGCAAAATGTTTTGCATAATCACTGTTCGAGTTTGTGAAGCACATGCAAAAACATGTACATTTCTTGAATGTCTGCTGGTTCCTTATCTTTGTGTCTTTTACTGTGATGTTGTAGAGCTTGGATCATATGGAAACCTAAAATATTATGACACAATGACTGAAGAAGGTAAGAAATATTTTAGAATTGTTTGTATCAGCTTTTTTTGAAGCCCCTGCAGTGCCTTTTATGTATTGACTTTTTCTTTTGTTTTTTTTCGTCCTATTTTCAGTTTCTCCATTTTTAACTCCTTTTTGCATGTCTTCATTGACAGCACAGTCAGTTATGACTCTTTTTTAAGGTTTTTGTTTTTACCATTTCAGTTTTGCTATTTCAGATAAAGAAATACAATTGAATGCTTTTTTTTACATGCAGAACCATACTTGCAAATTATGCGGCACCGTATAACATAGATTGTAGATGCCATGTTTTACAATGCATTCAAGAAATGAATTCATTTATGGATGTTCAAATCACTCAGTTTGAGAACAATTGTTAAGTGATTTCAGTTTACTGTATTATTCAAAAGTGATGAATAAACTTTAAAAACTAAGCATCCTGGAGTATTAACTGTGTTCTTAATAGCAGTGCAAAAAAAAAAAAAAAAGGCAGTTTTAAATCCTGATTCTAGCAACACAAGGAAGAAATTAGGGCCTGAATCACTGCTCAGGGAAGTCTTGGGAAATTTTTCTGCTGATTCAAAAGCATTTCAGTTTTGTTATACTAATTCAGGAAAGCAGTTAACTGTGCACTGATTTCCAACACATGCTTTTAGTCCTAGTGCAGTCAGCATTTCTGTAATTGGAAATTATTCCTGAACTGAGACCTGATTGTCTGTAGGATCAAAGCCTCTTGTCCAGCTTTCTGATTGTAAAGCCAGACAGATGTTTTCATTATGCTAAGTGTAGTAATTAGCAGAATGGGGGATGTTTGAGGCCCGTAGAGAAGTTAGCCACCTATTCTTAATCTTGGGAAATTGAAGCAAATAGTTTAATTCTCTGTTTTTGAAAACATGGTTATTTCCTAGTGTAGATTAATCTTGAAGATTTTAAGAGAACCTTCACTACATGACTTAGTCATGATCATTTCTTGGGTTGTGGTGTGGAGGGTGGGAAGTAACACCTTCTAACTATTTCCCATTTTCTGTATCTGCTGTTAATACACCGGTATAACCATACTATTCTGTGGCTGGAAATGGTTCTTTCACCATTGTGCCTGGTGTTGGAGGATGCTGTTTTCTTCTGCAGCAGGCCCGAGCTCTTAGAGCCTCGCCTTGCCTCGCTGTCCTCCATTTTCCAGATTAAGTATCTGTTTCACAGGGGTGGCATCAATATAAGAAAAGATATCTGAGAGAAGAATTAAACAGGAAAACAGTGGTGTCTTTGTCATTTAGATACACCTCTCAAGCACTTGAAATGAGCTGTTAACCTCAGCCACTCAGATATGTCTATCAGAGCTAAAGCTTTTGCAGTGTGTCTTGTCTCAGATTACAATCAAGACACAAAGGTAATTTCTCATCGTAACCTTAGAGCTGAGTATGTTAAGGTTTCTATTCTCTACTTAGTGAAGTATTAAATCTATTATTTCAAAAGTAACATTCTGAAATTCATAAATACTCTATTGACAATTAAATGTAGTTATTTGTGGGGAAACACCCATCAAAGTATTATACATACATGTATATATTATTACGGTACCTATGCATAAGTAATGCTGTTAATATTCAGTGTCATCTCAGAAAGCACTTCTCATGAATAAATAGTCTCATGAATATATAGTCTCAGGACTATATTGTAGCAACAGCAGAAAATCCAGTAGCAAAAATTAAAAGGAAGCTCTTCGTCTTTAGAAATGCTAACACAAGAGTCTGTGATACAGCTTACCTTCTCAAATACAACTATCTTCATCATTTTCACTTGTCTTTCATAAAGCAAGTAATGAGCAGTGTATCCCAGAAGTTGTATTTTGATCAAAGTATGCTATATTTTGAACTTTCAGTTTAGATTATCAGAAATACAGTCACTATCACTCTGCATCACATTTATTTGCATTATCCATTTTCTTCTTTTTTTTCCTTTTATGACTGAGGCTTTTATACACTTTGTACAGCATTTTAGTCACAGGAGCACATAAATCCATCTACAAATCCCCTTTTTTTTTTTTTTTCCTCATAGAGTCCAGGTCTTCCAGCCAAGAGTGGAGATATGGAATAATCTTAGAAGCTGATCTCTGTTGTTTCGATTGCTCCTCCTTGTTCTTGAAGTAACTTTAAATTCATTTTAAATTAATCAGGCCCTGGAAGAGAAAATCCATTTTGAAGATGGGAAGAGACACAGTAATACTGTGCTCCACCAACAGCCTACAACATGACAAAACTGTATATGTTTTCATTTGATACTTCTGCATTATATTACTGTTACAGGAGAAAGCATGTAAGGTGGATTTCTGGAACTGCTCCGTAGTGACTCACTGGTTTCATTCCACAGCTGACCGCAAGCAGAACTGATAGGTACAGTTCAGACTGTTCAACAGCCACAGATTTGACATCATCAGATTCATGAAATCTTGGCTATAGCTATGTAGGTGCAGCAATTTTCATTTGATCAGAGACTGATCAGATGACTCTCAAGTAGAGTCTTGAATTTTTTAAATAAATGAATTACTGATGACTAATTATTTTCTTATCAAATCAAAGACTTTTCTGACCCAAGGAATCTGTAGTCTGCAATTTAGACTGTAGTTAAAGGATTAGCTTTTTAATACATCCTTTATCAGGAGGAGAATATCTGCCAACTGATGCCAACGGGAGTTACTCATGCAAATCAAGGCATACCTACATTATACAATATTGATTTGTTTATATATATTCAAATACAACCAATGTAGTTTTAGGCTACCCTTTTTGATAAACACCTGGCCTTGAGCTTCTCTTCCTTTTATCATCTTTGCAAACCAAAATGAACCGCAAAATCTGTTGGAGTTCAGCGAACCTAGATTAAGAATTTTCTGTAGCAGTCTATCCCATTTTAGGTCCATGAGATCAAGCATTTTCCTTCCTTCATTCTTATGATAAGAGTTGCTGTGAAAATTAGGTAGTCAGACCCATAGTACATAGGACTGTTAAAGAGGAAACATAAGCTCCTACCTTCTAGAAATAAGAAGAATAATATAAAATTTCTAAGGATTATTTTATCAACCTCACATAAAGATAAGAAAAAAGACATGAGAGAAGATCTGCACCTAAGATTGACCTTAGTGGCTTTCTGAAAATTGGAATGACTTACAGATATCCTCAACTGGTCGTTTTTCCTGGTGGTTCTGTGCTTCCCCTTCAGTCAACAAGTTTTGATTTGGTTTAAAGGAGGAAAATGGCAGAGAGAGGGAGGGAGGAGGTATAGCTCTGCTATACCTGCTGTCTTTTTTGCATCTCACTGTCTTCATATAGGCTTGCACTACTGCTTTCCTCCATTTCATGTTTTTGATAGTTGATATCTTAGAATCATTTCCTCTCACTTTTGTTACCTACACTGAGTAATGATGTAAGCTAAACCATGTGTGAACTGAGAAATAAAAGTAAACCAAAATGTGTTTTCCGTTTCAAATGTTGATGTTAATTTCCATGACAGTGACATATAACTCTGGAATAATCCCCTGAATGAAGCAGTGTAACTTAGAGTTGTTAAAAATCAGTGTAAGAAATTCTTCCTAAAGATGGTGGGAAATTTTTGTAAATGTGAAAAAAATGGAGGACAAATTCAATTAAGCTAATCTAAACCCGTGTGAATATCTATGGAGATGTTTTCTTTTCAGGTCAATAATGGCTCATGTTTCTCTGTTAAGAAACATATTTCAAACAATCTCAAACAAAATACTAGAATATCCTTATAGAATTCTTCATCATTATAATTAAAGTTAATTGAAAGGATCTACAGCATCCTGGCGTAGGTGGAGACATGGATGCCTCCACAGATATTTGGTAGAAAATGTCTCAGTTGCATCATTTTCATTGCTTGCATAAAATGCATTTGTGTATTTGGGACATCACTAGAAAAATTCTCAAACATATGAGCCTGAGTTGGAGCCTGATAGTGAACTGACATTACATCAGGAGCCTGTTGTTGTCCACACATTCTTCTGGATAAACACTTTTTAAATGTCCCTAGTACTTTAAAAGAAGTTAGGAACAGCCATGACTCTTAGCATTTTGCTTAAAATATTTGGAAATATGTTTTCTATTTTCTTATCTATATCAAACAATTCTTTGTTCCTTCCCTCCTTCCCTCCCTTCCTCCCCTTCTCCCTTCCTCTTTCTTTCTTACTCTCTTTTTCTTTCTTTAACTTAACTGTTTGTTTCTTCCTCCCCTTCTAACTAAAACGTCTGCCTCTGACCCTGTGTACTGAAACGATGCTTTGCTATTTATGATTGTGTTCTGTGCCTAGATATTCTTCTGCGGGCGTTTTGCTCTAGGTGCCAAAGGTGATCATATTTGCAAAATGGCTAATTAATTTTTTTCGGAGTATGATGTGTTTGTGGAAAGATAGGGACTGTGGAAAGGACAGTACTGTTTATTAAATATCTGTGGCATTTTTATTACTTTCAAAGTGGTTTTCTGTTAAGAAATTAATTCCACTTCCCAGCAAATAATTTTTGGCTGCTAGTCCCTGTGACACACGTGTACTTCTTTATATAAAAAAGTGTGGGTACAGGGGCAGGGAAGAGAGGATTTCTTTCTTGGCTAAAAATTTATTCTTGTGTGCCTTTTATTTTAACTTGGAAACAACTGACTATTATCCACATAATTGAAATAATTCATGGCTTTTTACTTCTCCTTTCCACTGTTAGTTCATATATAATTCCATCTTCTGGTCTTAAGTCTGTGCTGGTTTTGCTGCAGGAATATCAACAGTTTTCAATGGATTTTTTTAAGTGGAGATGAATAATTAAAAGAGCCACAGGCCTTGTGTTGTAATAGTGTTCTTAACAAGACATGTACTGTATGATAGCACAAGTTAAACTGTTTAAAAAATTTTTAAAACACTAAAAGTGGAATAATAATGGGAATAACAATAAAGGAAGGTGGTCATAAGGGGTCCAAAGAGTCCTTATATAGAAAGAACAACTAATGCAGAGAAAGGATTCATTTTGCTTAATATTTGACATCTTTGACATTGCTAAATTTGAATGTGTCATTTGGACTCTACGGTCAATAAAGGATGACAGAACCTGGGACCTCTCTTAGAATGGGATATATTACCCCGGAGACAATGTAGAGGAGGAGCTGCATGGTTAACCTCATGGGAGATAAAAAAAAAATCTAGTAGGTTTAGAAGAACGTTTACCTTTGAAAATCTGATATTAAAATCATGTGTTCTGGAGATTCCGTCTTCCCCTTCTGATGTACCTATAGAAACCACAGACACACAGATGAGTGCAAAGTGACAAATTTGACCACAGTCACTATGATGCAATATGTGGGTTAAACTGATATTCTCTGTTACTGTCCTACTAATTGAGAACTGACACTTTCTATTTGTTTATGATATCTTTACGCATTTGTCTTCTGTTTTGGCTGAATTCTTACAGGAGCGTATTTATAGGTGGAACTTTGCTTACTTCTTCCAAAGAAAAATCATAGCTTTTGTTTTCAATTTCTTGTTCTATTTGTTGCTGAATTCTCAGGGGGGGAGAAGAAAAAGAAAAAAGTAATTTAAAAAAGATTAAATTTTTACATGGGAACATGAGGTAGTGTTTCATAGCATCCTTGCTGTTTGAGGAGAAATTGAAATAGATTGTCAGCACTGATCTGTGGAGCCTAAGATATGGCAAAGAAACTTTACTTCTCAAAATGGCTGCATTTTAATAATGGCAATGCTTTCTTATAGGAAAGTTCAAGGAAAGGGCCTCAATTCTGCACAAGATCGCCAAAAAGAAGTGCCAGGTGGAAGATAGTGACAGGCAGAATGGAGCGGCTAATCATGGTGAGTGCAGCAGTACAGATTTATCACCTGTTCCTGAGACTCTTGCTGCTTTATTTTGTTTGAAAATCCTTAGTCATTAAATTGTCCTTTTACATAATTTATGCTAGTCTAGTAAAAATATTCTGATTCTCTATACAAAGTATGAAACTTGTGGATGGGACAGGAGTTAAGTACAAGAAGTCAGTCAAAGCATATAGAAAGCCTCCTATTCAAGCCTCCAGGTTGAAAAGAAAAAGCAATGCTGATTTTGGATGTGTGTTGAAGTGACAGAAATAGAGAGGCAAAACTTACTTGCAGTTTATATGTGAAAGTTTAATTTAGTTATTGAGCTGCTCTAGGAGAATATGTGTTTTATGTGGTACTACCCTTGTCACAAAATGAATCAACCTTCATATTTAAGATTTGATTTGTCTGTATACTACTTGCTGGGAGTCATCTTTGCTAACTGTACAAAATTAGCTTACTGTGGTTTTCCATTAAGGCAAGAATTTTTCTTTTAATTCAAAAGTTCTAGTAAAACAAAATCTGTACCATGTCTTGTTTTCTCTACCTCAGCATATTCTCAGCATTAGAAAATGAGATACAAACATGCCCAGTAAAATCTGAATTATTGTATTATTTGACACTTTTTCTGACCTTGTGTTATGTTTACATACTATTTGCTTCCAAAATCAGGCAGTTGAATGGGGCTGTCTGTTAATAAACTGTAATGGTGTCTGTGGGGTTAAGAAACAACACACATATACTGAAATAATTACAGATAGTCTGGCACTCTACTATGCCTGTGATCTCAGATTTTAATTTAGGAGAATCTCAGGATAGCAATAATGTAACTAGGCAGCTGTATTTACTTCTATGCACAAGAGCATACCATAAGGCATGTTGAACTTGGCTTAGACATTTCATGTTGCTATTCCCCATTACTATATATTGTCCAGGGGATTTCTGGCCGTTGACATTTTTATGTAGTACATACTTAAAGAGGTAATTACTGCTTTGAGAACTCCAAGGTAGTCAAAGTAAGAACAAGTTATAATAAATTTGACACCAGAAACCAAAGATACAACTTGAGCCCTTTAATACCAGTGGAAGTTTAGCACAAGTACTGATAGATTCTGTTTTAAGGATCATCTGCTATTATTGGATGTTATTAGACCATCTATTTACTCTTCTCTCACATTTTTGCATGACAGACAGCATTATTATGACTTGGAAGTAACTTTACTAATTTCAGGGGTTAGTACATGATAAAAGTTGTATCATTGAATATATCCCCTGACATGTAAATGAAACGTTGAATTCTATAATGTTTGAGGTGAATGCTATATGTCACTTTTTACCTCAAGTATTTGGCTCATTGATTTTAGCATAAACAAAGAGCACTGAATATTGCAATGAATTTAAATATTTCTAGGACATGAGTGCAAATAAAATAATTTCTTCAAATGCTAGCTCACCTCTTACAAGATTTTTGTTCAAAATGTGTGCTAATCAAATGAAAGACAAAAAAGCAGATGTTGGCCCACCTTTAGTATTTGTTGATTTACTCAGATTGTATATATGACAGCTGTTTCATTAACAGATTTGTTATTTAGTATTCTGATCTGTTGTTTTCCTGCTCTTACTTATGGATGATGCCGCAGAAAAAGGTGCAAAAGTGGAAGTTGCAGTAACACCACCGAGTGATTCAGGACCAGTGCAGAATGGAATTGCCCATAACGTTGAAGAAGAGGTTAATGACTTTCTTATTCTTTTTACTCTTGTATTGGTAAACATATTGCTTGCTTGATTGTGCTTTTCACTGAAACTAAACATCTTAATAGAAAGAAGCTGTTAATATGAACTGTTTACAATACATTTCATCTTCATTTACAACTGAACCCAGTGTTTGTTTGCCACATATAAAAGCTCTTCTGCTCCTGCCATTCAGTGTAAGGTAAGATGGTAGTCTGGAACATATTCTTTTAGGAAATGTTTTTATTTGTCAGATAATATGTTTGCAGCCCTAAATATAGCTAATAGATATTGCACAAAACACACACATTGCAGAAAACCTGTTCTTCTAAGAGCACCTATCATAATGTACATCATGTGATAGTGAAAATTAGCTATAAAAGAGGAACTGTACACAAACTTCTTCCCCATTGTGCCTTCTATTACCTTGAAACAAATAAAAAATTAACCTGAATGAGATAACAGTATATTACTATTTGTATTAATATCGACTATTAATACCACCTCCAGTAAGTGAAAAAAAAAGCTGGCGGTTTATTTTTCTAAACTTGAGCACTGTTCTTTTAGACTGAGGCATCAAAACCTGCATAGAGAGAGAAAATTTTACAAAAATAATTGTTGACACAGAAGCATTTACAATGCTTTTGCTTATACAGTTTACTTCTTAGCCTTCTTTATAGGCTATAGTGACACAAGAAAGACAGTGCAGGAGATGGCTGAGCAGTGTCTATGACATAAAGTGAACTTCCCCTTATTAAAAGTGGGACAAACTATGTTGCATTTACATACAGCAGAATCATGCAAAAAAAGGCAATGCCCATGGTTTGCTTTAAATCGCACCAGCTTTAGGTTTTGATATTTTGTTTGGTTTTTTTTTTAATTTACTGGGTTTTTTACTAGTTTATTTTACTAGTTTTACTAATTTTGCTAGTTCAAATCTGAGATCATGTTGCCTTCTGCATGATTTGAGCAAGTAGATGAAGTTCCTTAGTTGAAAGGTTCTGTAATGGAAAAATAAGGGATGTATAGGTAACAGAATGTTTGTATGTCTTTTGGCTACTTTCTAAAGACAATTATCCCTCACAAGGAGCTTATTTTATACTGAAACATACTTAAAACAGGGAGAGGTTATCCAATTTTTCTGCAAGACTGGGAAAAAAATCACAGCAATGTGTAGTAGGGTGAATCTCTGGGAAAAGATTGCATTTCCTGTACACAGCTAGCGGTGGAGAAATGACATGACAGTTGTGGTGATCTGGTGTGTTAGTGCACCAAGTATCAGTAGATGGATTTAATTCTTCACTGTTTGCAGATAATTTTGGTCTCTGGAGATAGAAGTTGAGAATCAGAAGCAAGGATCTGAAAGAGATGGGTAGTTTTTGATATAATGAATGAATTATCCTAATTATAATGAGTCACCCAAGGAAAGGAGGGCATTAAATTGTGTTTTCTGTTAATCTACATTTTCAGCATAACATGACACTTAAAGATCCTTGTCAGTCCAACAAAGCATTACTCTTATATAAATGACGTGAGTAAAATCTGTGTAATAAAACCTCTCAGCACTACACTTCAACACTCAACATTTTTAGGTGAGGAAAGATCAATTTTCAAATTCATTTGGATCCTCTTCTAAGAGTCCTATCTCATGGCTGCAATGAAATATGTCTTTAGACTATTTTTTAAATTCAGGGGGAAAAAAAGAAAGAAAGAATCGAAGTCCAAAGCAGAGTGGCTTTTAGACTTCTGTTCTCAAAGGTCAGTTAGGGATGACATAGCCTGGTGTAACCAATTAGGGTATATGTAGATCAATCTGTGGGATATATGCAAACTCTAATCGACTCTAATAGAGTTCAGTATCTTAAGAAGAAAACCAGTCTAGCTTTGTAAGCTTTTTTCCACTGAGGTTGTTCAGTGAAAACAATGAAGAAAGAGCAATCTTAAGTAATCACATATCACAGCAGTGTCCACATGCTATCATTTTACATTGTAATGAAGCATTTCCTAGGCTTGTTCTGAAATCTGCAAGGCCGCGGACTTTCATCATGTGAGACAATGGTTTCCATTTCAAGCAACATCAGGGAAGAGAGGAAAATTATTGCAAGAGTACATTACTCAGCAATATCTTCCTTTCATCTTCCTTTAAACATTTTAAATTTACAATGAGGCAGGGTTTGGAACTTTTGTGATAATTTCAACAAGTATTAGGACATTCTGAACAACTATTCTTATGTATTAGAGGTGGGATACTTTATTTATCCTTCTCCAAAAGCAGGGAGGTTTGTAACTGGAGGAATGAGTCTGCAGATGTAACTCCATCAATCTGAATGAAAGGATTTCAGGTGTCTGCTGTCACCATAAAAAAGTAAGCATCCCCTAATAATATTTTGAGATGGCCCATGCTGGATTCCTCTCAAATAGCCTTTCCAGTTTTGTCTCCTCCAGTGACAACCTGGCAGCTGCTGCTCTCTCAGGCTGCTTGGGCTAATAGTAATATGCTGAAACCTATTTTGTAATTTAAAAGTATATACTGGAATTTTTGAGAAGTTGTAACAAAAATGGTCTGCTCATCCATGTAAGAAATAAATAGGTCTCTATGGTACTTAGGACCCTACTTCAGTTTGAGGGTCTTTGCCTACTCTGTGGACCCTTCCTCAGCATATTGCCTGGCTTTTTGTGCACAGCTTTCTTTTACACCTTCCCCTGTAGCATCACTCTGAAGCTGACATTGGGCTATTCAGTTTCCTTCTGCTCTGTGTATGGACTTCACAGACACTAATAGGATTACACCCCTTTTATAGATGCATAGGTACCAACAGAACCTCACATACAGCATTCCTGTGACTGTTTTCTTTGATGAAGACTAGAATTTGAGGAAGGGAAATTTGTCATTGCCCTCCTAAGCCTTCTTTTTAGCTTTTCCAAACTTTATGCAGGCACTACCTACTTGAAGATAGTATATCTTCACAATGTTATCAGTTCTAAGAGTAGCTCAGTTCAGAGAAGTAATAATGAAGGTGCAGGATTGTATGCCAGCCAGTTCTCATCATTAGTTTCTCCATCTCATTGAAAAACTCACTCATTAAAACTGAGCAACAAACAGGCTCATTATACTCCAGTCTTGACCTACAAATGCTCTTCAATTTTGATCTTTTTGTCACCAAGTGTTCTCCATTTTACAGTGACAACATCATTTGGTTCCGTTCCTAAGTAAAAATCGGGTGGCTTGAAGTTTTGATGGTTTTTTGGTTTTTCCTTACTCCAATGCAAAAGGAATTTCTGCAGTGTCAGAATTTGGAAATATAGTATAAAATTTCTTCTCTACAGTTTTCCACTTCTGTGGTCTAACGATACAGTTTTGTGATCTGTGAGCACTGCTTAGAAAAATCTCCTAAAAAATCTTACCATTAGTGTGTTTGTGTCGTGGTAAGGATAATTTAGAACTGAGAAAATCAGGGACACTATCCAGCCTCAAATATGCCTTTGTGGGAAAAAAAAGTTGTCCTGAAAACTGTGGTATGTGAAATGGGAATAGTTACATAGCAGGTCATCCTAAAAGATGTTTGTAGTTAGGATACAGAAGACCTGCATAGGAATCTAATTCTTTCTCCTCCATTGTCACATTCCACTATGGTCTTCATGATTTTCTCTCTTGTAAACCAATCATTGTTATATTTCTGGTTTTTTTCTTACTTTTCACTGATGCAGAGCATAGTGCTTGGTTCTAAATCACTAGACACAAGCATTTTAGAATATCATCTCAATACTGGAGTTAGAATTGTCTGAAAATAAGTACATTAAATATTCTATGTTCCTCTAGTAAAAATAGAATATGTGCATAAATCCATTTTACTTATAAACCCCCTATTACTCTAAAATTATGAAGTTGAGCAGGGGACCCTTGTGAGAAGAAGATCTCAGGCTAAGACTGCAAGAAAAGGAGAAAAAATAACTTTTTATTTTGAATTTTAGCTTTCATATACTTGCAAAATAAACTTATTTTTAAAAAGCATAATACTCAATTATTTAGTTTTTCATACAACTATCCTGGTTTCTTTCTGGGCTTTTTTTCTGGGCATCTTTATATCTTTTTCCAGATTCTTTTCTCCTTTCCTTCTTTTCTACTTACACAAGGCTGAAACACCTGAGAACTTTGTCAGTTAATGTCTTCTGCAAGGTGTCCTGATGTGGGTGTATTTCATCTAATTTATGTTTTTCTTTTCTTTTTAATTTCTTCATTTGTCTCTTCCAAACTCCACTGTCTTGATTTTCCCTTTTTCCCAGGACCTTAACTCCATGCTTCTTACTCCACTCTCCTCCAGGGAAATTCAGCCATCCTCTTTCTAGGTCAAGCCACTGAGCAACAAGAAAAATTCTCTCTCGATGCTGCTTGCTGAAATTCAAAAAGGCTGTCCAGAAAATGTCCCCAGAAACCCAGTCATTTTTGCCAGTCAGTAAGACCCATAACACCCCACTCCTGTAATCAACAGCCGATATCCTACACTTTTGATTAAATTGGGATCATCAACGGAGAAGGACAGACAGCTGTGGTCTCCTTCCCATCCCCTAACCAGCACAGCAGGGAACAATACCTCCTCCTACCATATGGTCTTTAAGACATTACTGCTTTATTTGCAGCCAGAAATTGCCTTCCCTTCTGCCGGAAATTGCATCTTCCTTGGGGATTTTGTTCTATTTGCAACATTCTGTCTCTTAACCTTTAGCAGGTTGCCACAAAGAAGACTCTTATATAAAATTTCATAGAGTGGTACTGAGAGTTTGTAAGAAAATGAAAGAAGACTAAAAGGACATAGTATCTCATTAATGTTTTATAGGATGCCCTTCAGAGAATGATCCTTCTGAGAAGTCCAGTCATGTCCCTTACCCCCACCCCACCCCCGCCACCTGCTTAACAAGCATTTGATAGTCGTTTTAACCTGTGGCTTACCTAAAAATAGTTTCCAATCTGAAGATAACACCTTTTCCTCCCACCTACACACACATGCACACACACGCACATACACATATGCACAGGTACACATGCACACAGTTTTTCCTGTTTCCGTGGAAACTGCACTGGAAAATGTTTACATGCCAACCATGGCAGAGATAACTTTTCCATGAAAATATAATGATATTTATATGTCATAGGAGAATGCCACAAAAGCTTCATTGTTTTAATTGGATTTAATCCACTTACCAAAGCAGCAGCCTGGTAAAACATTTTTTGCCTTCCCCACCAAAGAACAGCAGCATTTCAGGACAGATTATTGGTGGGGAGGTACCTACTCTGCCCCAGAGTACTAATTCCATTCACATCAAATTAGTGTGGTGTGAATGGGAATAGCATTGCATTCTCCATCTCAGGGTATCATTCTGGGCTATGTTAAACGTTTATATTTCAGAGAGAGAGAGGGTAGAGAAGATTAGAACAGCATTTGTTGTAAGGCCATGATATATTCCAGCATCCCTGGTATTTGTTTGATTCATCATAAAAAAATTATTTTTCAAAGTCTAAATGTTTTTTTCAGTTGCCACAGTTGGTCTAAAATAAATGCCTGCATCTTGTTTGCTGATATAGTTCTTTGTAACTTAATGAGACTGATGCTGCCATCGAAAGAAATTGATCTTTATTTTCCCAAGGTTCAGTTGCCTATTCCATGTTTTTCTGTTGTTTTCCAGTTTGACTTACTTGAAAACTAAAACAGTGAAAAAGGGCATGAAGACAAAGACTTATTCTTCAGAAGTATCTCCACTGTATCATAGCTGTTATTTCTCCTGGTGGGCTGACTGCAGTTTTGACTATTATATTCTGAGTGTTTCCTTTCAAATTCTCCGGAGAGTGCTGGCAGTAACATGGGACTAAAAGTTAGCATATAAGCTCTGGAAGCTGTGATTTTACTTATTTGTGCAAGACCCCAAGAGGACACAAGCAGCAATAGGAGAATCTGGATCAAACACCTACCTGAGCCTTTCTACTGCCCAGAGGGTCCACTCATAAGGTAGCTCTTTTCAGTGAGTTCACAGTGCAGAGAGGATTAGCACAAATTAGCTGCCCTAAGAGGAGTATCCAGATATCCAGAAAGCATTCTGAAAGCTTGGGGAGTTAACTTTACTCCCTGCTTGAATTTTATGCAAGAATTCATGAGGAAAGATGTTGCGCTTTTTTTGTCTTAGTGACCCCATAGAAATTACATACTGCTGCATACTAGATTACTATCTTACCTTGTTTCACGTAGTTTTTTCCCGAGGAGATAAATGAGTGATTCAGCTTACAGACAAGAAATGGAAAGCAGAGACTTGAGGCTGTTAACAGTAGGGCTCTAATTGCCTATACTCTCTGCCTTTATGGTGAAATAACGTGAGATTTACCCTTCTAAATAAAACAATCAACCTTAATTCTGAAAATTACTAAATACTTCTGGGACAGGGAATATTTGAGACAGCATAACTTTTTCTTGATTTACTCATCGTGAGAAGTTGGGTTGTGAAGAGCTCATTTCCAACAACCAAAAACCAAATCAAACCAAACAAACCCACTAGCACCCACCCCCACCGCCACCTACACCAACCAAACCAAAACAACCACAACAAAATCAAGAAAAAAACCCTGAGCAGTGTTTTGCAGCACTGTCAAGCAAACAAAGAAATCGATGCTTATGGTCTGTTGGTGCAGTATATGTTCACTGGCATAAGCAAATAGAGCTGAAAGTAGTCCCCCTCTTCAGTTTCCTTTCTTCTGGAGTCCAAATGCTGATTCTTTATTGATTAATTTTATCAGCAATCAGAATGCACAAGAAACATATAAGCATGAGAATTTATAGATTAGCTCTTCATTTTAGTTGGACTAACAGAATAATCCTCAGAAAATGGTATTTGTAGGTCATATGCTATAGCTCTTCTACAATACAGACTAGTTGGTAAACTGTGGCAGCTTTGCTATTTCTGCTAAGTTTGAGGTGGTTCTGTGTACTTGTTTCCTATTTTGTCCTACTGTCAGAAATAAAAGTTTTAGAATTCTGGTTAATGTTGTGCCAGAAGAGCAATTGTTTTTCCTAAGGTAGTATGAGCGTAAGCTTCCATGGAGACAATGATTTTCTGATATTTTCTAGAAGGACTGACTACCTTGTGAATTTGGCAGATGGAGTTTTCTATAAGCTGTTGTTTATAAACAAAATAGTTATGGATGAAAATGTCACCATATGTTTGTACTGTTTATATAATGTGAAATATGCTATCATTTCCTCTGTTTGGAAAAATTTTACTGGGAAAGTGGAAAATTGGATAGGCTTAGATTAGATATTAGGAAGAAATTGTTTACTGTGAGGATGGTGAGGCAGTGGAACAAGTTGCCAGAGAATGTGGATGTCCCATCCCTGGAAGAGTGCAAGGCCAGGTTGGATGGGACTTTGATCAACCTGGTCTAGTAAAAAGTGTCCCTACCCATGTCAGGAGGCTTGGAACTAGATGATCTTAAAGGTCCCTTCCAACCCACACCATTCCATGATTCTAAAAGTTGTCAGACCAATTCTGAGCAAACCAGTAAGAGCTTTCTTCCATGGGATTACAGACAAGTATTTGATAGATGTTCTTGCATAAAGAACTATGAAATATGGAGCATCCAGAAACTTTGTACCTTTTTCAATGTTTGTAATCGTTTAAATAAAAGACGAATTGAAGTAGCAATAATAGAGTTATGAATGTATGTAGATTGGTTTATAAGAAAAGAGTATTTGTTACAGGTATATAAAAGAGAACACAGAGCAAAATAACACTTCTAAGCTCATTTCTTGAAAATTAAAAATCATAACTATATTTTTTGTAGCTACAGTTATACCTCATTAACCCTGCTAGAATTTTCAAAGGGAGCATTTTCCTAATAGGTGATGAATTATCAATACTAATTAATAATAATAAATAATCATTGTTATTAAAATATGCTAGGGTACCACATCCATCCCTCATATTCAGTGCTGCAAATGTCCATGTAACAAAAAGACAGTTTCAAAGACAATCCAGGAGAAATGAGGATGCAATACATAAGAAGTTAAGATAACTATGACAGCTAATAAGAATTTCATAGAAATACAGTAATGACTTTAATAACAAGCTTTAATGCAGCTATGTCTAAACCTTAATAATTAGTTAATGGATCAGGAATACAAGTTATCCTGTATTTTTGCAGTAGCAGGCAATGATGAAGGATGAAACAGGAAGACTCAAAAGATCAAGAACTGGCTCCAAGAGTGGTCTCATCATCACAATTTTTATTTATTTATTTTTTAATCATGGAATGGTTGAACGGCTGAGAGACAGGGTGCATCTGTTTCGAAGGGGCAAAAGAAACAGAGTTAGCAGGACTCAATGAAAGATATTTAAATTAGATTCTATAAATTTGTGGAAGATGAAAAAATATGCCACATTCCAATACTTGTTCTTTGAGTGCCCATGTCTGATTATTGCCAGAAGCAAGATTCTGGTGTGAATTGGGCTTTGGTCTGATGTAATATGGTTGTTTCTCTCTGATGGATTATCATCAGAATTCAACATGTCAACTGATTCAGCTTTTCCATATATATCCACTTCAGTGTCACTAAATTTCATTAGTTAAGAGTCATAGGAGTCATAGGAGGTAATGAGTTTTGGAGCATAGACAGGTAGGTAGTAGCCCTTAAGCTGCACTAGAGAAACAGAGATTTTTGCACCGTGGTGGCAGGTGTGTTGTAAATAACAGGATATTCTCCACTTTTGATTGAGCATGTGCAGGTCAAGGGAGATACCAGAAGGTATCTAAAATGTCACCACCATATGTGTTTAGTTGAATTCCTGTGTGTATACCATGTTATCATTATGTTTTCTTCTTAGTATTGCAGAAGAGAATAATACTGAAATTTGCAACTACTGTTTTCATCATACAGACCAAAATAATTCAAAATTATAGTTTAAGTATTAGTTTCTACAAACTAATAATGCATATTTAGTATGTGCATTGCAGATGGGCTGGAGCCACTGACATTCATGCAATCTCTGCCATAAATCTGTGCTGAGTCATTTTCTACCACTGCTGCTTAGTCCACAGCTTTACTTTCACATTTGTGGGATTTTAGAGCTGCCAAAATTATTTCCCATTCTTTTCTTAAACCGCACTGAATAGTTCAGTATTGCCTTGAAAGTCATGGAAGCTAGATCTACAACTACTTTGAACTGCCTTACTTGTACTGATTTTTGGAAGGTCAGCATTGAAAATCAGATGCCAAATCCAATTTAAAAAATAGGAAATGAGTATTGACTCTGTAGCATCTGTAATGCATCCTGGAGTTAAACTAGCAATAAAAAGGGTCTGGTCTGCACTGTGAGCTGGAGTTTGACCTTATATTTTGGGGATTGCTGTCTTGGGAAGAGGGATGAAGTAGGACACCCGGAAGTTGAAAAGATCTTCAACAGGTGGATCAAGGTTTCTCAGGAGACATCTTGCAGTCTCCTAAAGTAGTTCTTTATGTCCTTTGCTACAGCCACTCACGTTGCTTGTGTGCTCACACACACAGTGGTATTTGACAAAGACATGCCAACTAGAATGATACTCAATGTTGAAGTAGAGTGAATACTGGTACAGTCCTGCATGAAACAACATAAGCATTCATTTTTGTATATTTTTCAGACTCGTGCAAGCTCAGACTAATGTAAAGTTTTGTTTTGATGAAATACAGTTGTTAATCATGGCTAATTTCTAAAGATGGCTATTCAGGAAGTACTTTGCCACTCAGTGCTGTTTATGCAGCAGTCCCTTATGGAGCTTTATTCCAGCTGAGTCTGCTGCTTGAATTACACACGGGCCATTCAGAAAGAGTTACCTAGGCAACCCTTCAATTGGTCCTTTTGTGCCCAAATTTTATCTCAGTCATCATATTTCAAAGCTTAGCCTCTGTATCAGGTTGATTTTCCCTCCCCAACAGCATTTACCAGAATGAAAAAGGAATAGATCTGTTTTTTAGGAAGTAGCCCCACAAACTCCTGCTCTAGCACAGTTCCCCAAAAGTCAGGCTTCGGTAGATTGCAGCAGTGAAGCATAGATTGTCTGTGAAATGCTGAAAGCTAAAAGCAAAAGCTAACCTCCTAAGCTGCTCAGGAGCCTCTAAAGTACTGCATTGAGTGTGGCGAACTGTGCCTATACACTTTTTGAAGTCTTTTAATGTTTACAGCTGTTATGACCTGGTCACTTTACTGTTGTCCTCCAGTCTTACAACTTGGGAGATTCAAAAAGTGTAGGGGTTATCAGAATATAACTCAAAAGTAGATGTAACCTGTCAATGTGTCCAGAGGTAAGTAGGGATTTGCTTCCAGTACATTGGTGTCAGGTGATATCATCAGAGGGGAAGATCCTGGGCTAGGATTGCTTCTGTAGGTACTGATCAGTTCAGGTTGCTGGATAGTCAAACAATTCAGGAGTTCGTAACAGTGGAATAATTAGAAAATGTTATGAACAATACCAACATATGGTGACATTTCATCAATAACTCTTTTGCTTAGAAAAAATAACTGAGGTGGCCATTCAGATGTTTGCTTCATACATCATTGTCATAAGGTTTATGTAAGCAATCTTAGAATAAATCTGTTATAAGAAACTATTTATAAGAAACTTATTATAAATCTACAGGAAGAATAACATGCATATTGCAGAGATGTCTCAAATATTACCATTTTTCAAAAGAAAAAAACAAGAACACTACCTGAAGAAGTTGTATACCGTTCACGCTCTCAAAGAGTTTTCACCAGGTGTTCTTTTTTGGACTTTAACTTTCACCGAGCTTTCTAGAAATTTTTCCACTGGACTAGCAGTCTGCATGACACACACTTACGTGAAAGAACCTTTTAGGCCATTTTTTCAGTTGCCTTATTCTGTGATATGTATTAGATTGATGCGCAGTTCTAGAGTCATTGCCTACCTATGTTAGAAGTTTAAAAGTTACTTCAATATTTGTATGCAAAAGGCTAACTTATGCCCACTTTACTTGCTTCCATGTCAGTCTGAGAGGGCTCAGTTTTGTTAGGAGGACCAGTCTAAGGAAAGTGTGTGGCAGCCAAATGTTTTCTGTCATAGGAGAGGGATCCTATACACTTATTCTGTAATAGAGATGACAGGTGGGCAGCTTACACATAAATGGAGACTAGAGATCGATGTGAAAATCAGCTACACAAACAGGAGAGGAATGTTTTTAGTTTTAGCACCAAGTTGTTAAGAGCAACTTGTGTTAAGAACACTGTTGCGTTGTGGCTGGTCTAAACACAAGTGTCTTTGGTTGGAGACAAGGAGAAGCCTTCTCCTCATGTGGACAGCCCAAGTGATGGTGTTGGGGCCCAGAGAAGCTGGACTGTGCTTTCACAGTTTGACTAGGCAGAGCCCTGAGCAGTTCAACTTAGTCATGAAGCTTCACAGGTCCCTGCCAGCTTGAATTACCCTATGATCCTATGAACAAGAAAATACATACGTGTATACACATGTATTTATATCATGGTAACTTTTTAAGTTACTCTCAAAAGCTTAAAAAATTAGATATGTGTATACATCTATATCACATATAAATATTTATATGCATATCTATGCATGTGAGTGTGCACATGCACATATGTACACACATTGTCACTCTGCCTCTTTCTCTCCCACCTATGTGGCCAGGTTTGATGCCTCCCAGACAATCCCTGACTAGACTAGCCCACATCCCAAGGGAACGCCATGGAAACACTTGTCAGAGGCATTCTGAGGGATCAGCCTCACTGTCAACATATCCACAAATGGGCATCCTTAGGCAGCCTGGGCTGCAGGGATACCTCACAGTCCGGCCAAATTCTTTGTTACTATGTTCTGATTAATGTTGATAGGTAGGTGTGGTGATAATGCAATGTTTTCAGATTCCATGGTTCTCACTGCAACACAACACCATCCTCTGAACTCCTTTTGGACGAATCCCTAACCTCATTCATCCACCTCAATATTCTGCTCACTGCAGCTTTTCTTACAGAATGAAGAGGATGAGGACCAGCCTCTCAGTCTGGCCTGGCCTGAAACCCCACGCAAGCAACTGACCTATCTTCTTGTGTTACCCATTGTTTTTCCACTGTGGGCTACCCTACCAGATGTTAGAAAACCTGTAAGTAACTGTTGTGTTGTTGCTGTGTGTTCTACACAAATGGGTAGCTGTCTAGCTAGATGCCAAAAAAGGACTATAGCAGATTTATGTAAAAATAGAGCTAATGGGGTTTTTTTAAGAGTTTTTTCTTTGAAGAAGAGGTCACAACATTAGTCTTCAAATGGCAAATTGGTGCTTATGGGAAACTGGTAAGTAATAGCTCTATAAAGATTGCAATTTGTATTCAGTACTATTTTATGACATAAAGTGAAAGGTCTGAGAACTTCTTTGGGGTCTTCAAATCTGTATTTCTGAACCTCTGCTGAATACCATGTAAGTGCTGAATAAGTTTGTCCATCTGCAGAGCCCTAAAGGGTACAACTGGAAAGATTTTAGACTATCTTTTCTGTTTTTTAAATACAATGATATACATTTTTCTTAAATTCATGTTCTACTAGACCTTTGTCTTCTACTCATCATTTTGTAATTTTTCTACTAGGACAGGATCTGTAACATACTTGCTAGTTTTGCCCCACACATAGCTTGAGGTAATGTAAGACTGACAACAAAGGACTTACGGTGACAAGTTACCAAACATTATCACTTTTATACTCACATATACAAAATATATATGGGATTAGGAAGGCTCATGGAAAGTAAAAGAAAGAAAGTCAAGAGCTGAAAAAACTGCCCAACTTTAGTAGTAGTGTTTTAATCTCTTTTCCCTTCTGGATCAAAAATAGGTTTAAAACTGCTGCAAGAGAGAGATGCACAGCTTATAAATCAAGCCCCTGAATTCTTTTTTTTTCTCACACGCAGTAAAAAACTTTCCCATTCTATGTGCTAAAAAAATTCAATTCAGTGCAAGAAAGAAGCTAAAATAAAATCTCTGATTTGTTTTTACATAAATGTTTCTCAAAGGCTAAAAAGTGACATTTTCCCTGCCAATCCTTGAGCTTTTTTTTCTTAAAGATTTCAAACAACTCTGGTAATCAAAAATTACTTTTGTTTGGTAACACAGGAAACATACTACATGATTTTCAAGATTGTTTATTTCTGTATTTATGCCCTCCTTTTGTCATTCTAAATCATTCCTGTAACTTCTTTTTCATAATTTTGTCCAAAATGAATGAGAAATATGTGTGAGCATTATTTTGAATTTTGAAAATCTGAAGTTAACATCAGTGGGCCTGTAGTTTTGTCCAATATTCTCTACTCTACAAATTAGAACAGTTTTGCAAATAATCGTTTTGGAAAGTGACTATCTCCATAAGTTGCATGCAACTATGAGATGCATGTGATTATTACTAACACTAGTATTGTTCACAACAGAACTGGCATGCTGACACCCTGCAGCTAAAATACCCTGCCATAACACAAAATATAAGTGAAGTTGTATGTGCCAGATAGACAAGTGGACAACAGAATTTTATAACTTCATTCACTGAAAGGAGTAGTGTTTCACACCAAAAAAAAAACCCAAACAAAAAAAGGTAGTTTGCAACTAAATATAGAATTAACAGAAGAGATAAGAGGCTGTATCAGAATGACAAGCTGCTTACTTTGAACATTTCTGTGAAAGAATTAATGAAATGATTGCATAAACTATGTAAAATTTCAAGGATGCTTCATTAGTGTGTCTTTAAAATATTCTCATTTATGTCTGTGTGCTGTCCCTACTAATTCCTTCCCAATAAAAATGAAGATATCACAGTTCAGCATGTGCATCACAAAACAACTTTCAATCTAAATCTGTAAGGCAAAAGTTAAAGCAAATACAAAATAATAACCTTAAATAGATTTTTTAGGTAGGCCTACTTACTGTCAGGGGCTTGATTTGCAAGTGTAGTAATTTAAGTCAGAAATCCAAATTCTGCATCAGGATGCTCAGATTAGGATGCGGATATATAAAATGAACTCTTGTGTGGCATATACTGATTTAAAAGATCATATGTAGCCTTTGACTTCCTCTATGGGTGTCCAGTTTTCAAAAAACGAGTTCTTTTTTCCTCCTGGAGTTTCTTTTCTAATACATGTTTTATCTCGACCTAATGGAGGTGGTTTGCCTGCATTTACTTGCACTGTAACAAGCTATATTTAGCTCCATGCATGATACCCAGAAGCTCTAGAAAAAAATATTTTGTAGACTAGGTCTCTGGTTCTAAAGTTAGCAAAATTCTGATGCCTGATTATGCTCTGGTGTACACATATGCAGATTTTTATACACTTAGAGTAGATTATGCATTAGTTGAGCAAACTGTCAGCCGATTCACTGGTTGAAATGTTTTAATGTGTTTAGTGCCTTAATAACACTTGCTCACATTAAGCCAGTATATATTAAAATCCTTACTATAACATCAATAGTGCTGTTGGAAGTGTCCCAGAGGTAAGTGTGCCCTTGGGGAATTTTGTACATGAGCTTTTGTTCAGGTGTTTTGAACAATAACAGGTATTTTTTCCTGTACTAATGGTTTATTTCCGCCATGGCTCTGTAAAGATCATATATGTAACTGTCCACCTCCTTCAGTAACAGATATCAAAAGATTGAAAGAAAAATTACGTGACCAATGTGCCTCAGTGGGTCAGGAGCAGACATTGAACACTCTCTCTCTTGTTATAACCTACTCCACTGTCCATCAGGCAGAAAAATGGCTCTCGAGGCTCCATTCCTGCTGTCACTGGACCCATGTAAGAGAGTTCATTTCATCTCCGCAAATTCCTATTACAAACAAAGCGCTACAACTTCCATGAACTCTTGTTGCCATACAGATATGCACTGTTACCAAGGGGACAAGGACAACATGTTCTGTACAGATCCAGTTAGAGGAGCAGGTTCTGAGTAATCAGAGTTAAGCAGTGTTAACTGTGAAAGAAAAATCAAACTTTGTAATTCAGATAGATTTATGAACATAACAAATATATAAATCATTCAGGTTAAAGATGCTGGTAATAATACCGCTAAAATTAACACAGTTTCCTTACAAATTATTAAGTACTCACTGCCTTTCAAGATCAAGCTCTTAGGAGAAAAGCCTTCATACCTGGATTATTTTTACTACTTATAGTCCTGTTTTTCAGACACTGCCATGAATTAAATACAGAAATGTATCAAGAAAAATGTCCTTAAGTCTTACCAGTAGGCACAAATTGTACCAGTTCATCTAATCTACAGTGAAACTATAAAATTCTTTCTCTTTTGTTAAAGGAAAGTCACATATGAACTAAATGAACCATGGCTCCTCTCATTTGTCTACTGCAAGGACCACAAAAAAAAATCCATTGGCAATAAACTAGGCACTCTGTCTTTACAAGGCAACCATCACAACAGCTACTGAAAAGGATGGAGAGAAGCATTGCTCTCTGCTGTCTCTGACCGATTCTTCTAGGAAAATGCTTAGAATTGTCAGCTCTTTGTATTTCAAAGAGCTAGGGAGTTGCAATGAGATAAATCTCAAAAGAATTATGTCATTAGTTACAAAACAAGCATGATTATTATTTTACTCTGTAATAAAATCCAGCATACCAAAAAGAACCAGCATTCTCATTATGGCTTTTTAAAATTTTCATCTATCTGCAAATTATACAGTAGCATCTATGGTGTTCATGCTTCATTTCACAGAATCACAGAATACGCTGAGTTGAAAGGGATCACTGAGTCCAACTGCTGGCCTTGCACAGGACAGCCTCAAGAGTCACACCATGTGCCTGAGAGCATCATTCAAACACTTCCTGAACTCTCTCAGGCTTGGTGCTGTGACCACTTCCTGGGGAGCCTGTTCAGTGCCCAACCACCCTCTGGGGGAAGAACCTTTCTCTAATATCCAACCTAGACCTACCTGATACAATTTCAAGGTCTTCCCTCAAGTCACCACAGAGAAGAGATCAGTGCCTGCCCCTCCTCTTCCCCTCCTAAAGAAGTTGTAACTGCAATGAGGTCTCCCCTCAGTCTTCTCTTCTCTAGGCTGAACACACCGAGTGCCCTCAGCTTCTCCTCATGCAGCTTTCCTTCAAGGCCTTCACCATCTTTGTTGCCCTCCTTTGGACACTACTAGCTTGATGTCTTTCTTATATTGTGGTGCTCAAAACTGCCCACAATATCCAAGGTGAGGCTGCCCCAGTGCAGAGCAGAGCAGAGCAGGACAATCCCCTCCAGATGCAGGACCCCAGAAACTACTGGCCTGTCAGTCTCACTTCAGTGCCTGGTAAAGTTATAGAGAAGATTATTTGGGGAGGTATTGAAAAACACCTGAAAGACAACAGTCACTGGTCACAGCTTCATGAGAAGTCCTGTTTATCAAACCTGATTCCCTTCTATGACAAGCTAACACACCTAGGTGATCCAGGGAAGCCAGCTGATGCAATCTTTTGGGATTTCAGTAAAGCTTTCGATACTGTCTCTCACAGGATCCTTCTGGACAAAATGTCCAGCACAGCTGGATAAACACATCATGTGGTGGGTGAGGAATTGGCTCAAGGGTTGGGCACAGAGGGCAATAGTGAATGGGGTGACATCACACTGGGGACCTGTCACTAGTGGGGTTCCACAGGGCTCCCTCTGGGGCCCTGTGCTCTTTAACATCTTCATAAATTAATTGATGAAGGACTTGAAGGGACACTGAGCAAGTTCATGGATGACACAAAACTGGGAGGAGCTGTTGGCTCACTGGAAAGCAGGGAGGCCCTGCAGGGAGACCTCGACAGATCAGAGGACTGGGCAATCACCAACCATGTGAAGGTCAACAAGGGGAAGTGCTGGATTCTGCAACTGGGATGGGGCAACCCTGGATGTTCATATAGACTGGGGAATGAGATGCTGGAAAGCATTGCCAGGGAAAGGGCCCTGGGGGTCCTGGTGGATGGCAAGTTGAATCTGAGTCAGCAGTGTCCTGGCAGCCAGGAGGATTTTATCACCTGTAAAATGTACAAGCTTTAAATTTAGCCCTTTTTGAGTTTAAATGTTACCATTTTAAAATAAGTAATTTTAGTGTTAAGCCTATTAAAGTACTCGAAGTCCTAAATTGTTGCTTATCAGTTAATTTTAGTGGGAGATGATTAGCAAAGACAGGCGAGGAGTACACATGCTGCAAAAATACTGACTTGTAATTCTTACCTGTCCAAATTCTGTGGGTATCTGATTCAGATAGGCAATGTATACTTGTTTTGCAAGGACCATTTGGAATACATAATCACACTATCAGAGAGCTATTATTGGCCAGTACAGCTCTTGTATTAGTTTTGTGTAAGCCAATGCATGCTTTTATCTTGAGTGTTGTCAAGCAGTCATTCAAATTGCATGGCTGTGAGGTGCTCTGTGCAGATTTTGTGACAGTTGCAACAAGTGTATTGCTTCATCTGAGTCACCATATGTTTTGCCAAAAAATCCCAGATTTTACAAGGAAGGCAAAAGATGTTGAAAGCTGAAAGAGTTGGCTAGTAAAAATGGTGGAAAAAAAGAAGTGCTAGCTGTTTAGTTTTAGAAAAGGAAATTGCTGTTCAGATTCATTTATCCCTACCAGACTCAGTTCTGCCCCCACTAGTGTCAGACCACTATTTTAACATTCATCTTTGTGTTCCTTTCAAATTGTGTTCCTTTTCAGACTAATGTCTTCAGTCCCTCAATGCATATAAAGTTTTCATTTTAAACTCAAAAGTCCATCTAAGTAGGTTTAAACTTTATAAGCTCATTATCAGATTTTCTGATTTGATAAAAATTTAGAACTCTGTTTTGAAAAAGTAACTGTGTTTGCTCAGTAAGGAGTTGAGAAGCATTTAAGAAACAGATCAACCAAAGTATCCTGGGTAGTTCTAAAAACAGTGCTTGTGACAGTAATGGATTTACATGAAAAGGTGCCACTGTGGCTATTTATACCTATCTAAAGGTAATCCATTTAAAATACTTACTGAACTGACTTTCTTACTCCAATGGAAGTTCAGTTGTTTATATATGAGGGAGTTTAGAGTCATAGACTCATACAACTGTTTTAGTTGGAAAGGACTTTAATGATAATCTCATTTCAACTCCTCTGCCTTGGGCAAGGACACCTTTCACTAGACCAGGTTGCTCAGAGCTCCATCCAGCCTGGTCTTGAATACTTCCGTGGATAGGGCATTCATAGCTTCTCTGGGCAACCTGTTCCAGTGCCTTACCACTCTGACAGTAAAAAATTTCTTCCTAATATCTAATCTAAACCTCTCTTTCAGTTTGAAGCCATTACCCCATGTCCTGTCACTACATACCCTTGCAAACAGTCTCTCCCCATCTTTCTTTACATCTCACCTCAGGTACTGGAAGGCTGCAGTTAGGTCACCTTGAAGCCTTTTCTTTTCTAGTCTGTACAATCCCCATTGTCTCAGCCTTTCTTCATAGGAGAGGTGCCCCATTCCTCTAGAAATGTTGTTAAAGCTGTAGCATTTTTAATGGGTGTTCCTATGTATATTCAATTGTGGAGTGCTAAAGGTCATGTTAGCCAATGTTTACATGCTCAGTTTTCGGGAGGACATTTAGCATTACGCAGAGTGCGCATAGGGAGTAAATGCCCTGTAGCACAACCTGGAGCTGCAGCTGGAGCAGATAGGGACATGCTATTTGTCCCCTCCTGTAGATGAATGTGCACAATTGCCATTGCTGACTTTACATTTTTCCCATTAGTAATGGCCTGATCTCATTCCAGTCACATCAGCAGAAACAGTCTACACAGTCTCACTGAGCTACAGATCGAACTCAATGTTTTCTGGTTCACCTGACAAAAGACAGTGACATTCCTGCTTGACCAGCTCTTATGGCCAGCCCAACTCACTGATCACCTCTTACTCTACAGCCACACTGTTGTTCCATGCTGCTCAGTTCCTAAAAGTGAGGCTGTTCCAAATAAATGCCTTTTGTGTCTGTTATACAAGAAAAGCTGTCTGTGCAGTTCTGTAAACTTCCTTAAAGAAAAAAACAAAATAATCAAAAAAACCCCGGTATTTATCATGGCTTGCACAATCTGAATTGGCAAAATACAAATAGTACTTTCTCTCCAGAAGTCACATTCAGGGAAAGGCCTGCAATCCTATCTACTCCTACAACACCTAGGAATGATCCACAGGCTAATGAGTTTCCTGGTGCAGCAGGGGCATGACCTCCAGTGAAGGTGGGCACAAAAACTCTGGAGTGGAAGTGGATTTATCGAGGTCTTAAAGAATTAAGTAGTGCAGGGCTGAGCAGCAGCTGGAACAGGTGTTCAGAGTGGTATAAATTACTTCCACAGGCAGCCATAGCGGTTATTCTTGAAAATTTGTAGGACTCTGCTCATCACATGTGTGCTGGTTTAGAGGTAAACTGGCAGGAGAAAACCCACCACAAGAGAGATTATAAGTCAGAGTTACAGTTTAATGAAAGATATTATCATAAATACACTGACACTGCTTTCAACTCACCAAAAACCCAGCAGCATAACCCAGTGTCCTGGGACACAAACCAAAAGGGGTTTGTTAGCCCTGGTGCTGAGACCTGCATGGTTCCCCTGAGTCCAAAGCAGAAAGAGGTGAAGAGATCTGTGGGTGCAGATGATGGCTGTGGTCTGGTCAGAAGTGATGGTCGTAGTCCGTTCAAGAGTGGTGGTTTCCTCCTGTCGAGGTCCTGCTGCTCCTCTGGATCCCACAAAGAGGTGCTCAAGTTCTTCTGGGCCCTGTTTATGTACCCTCAGGGAGCACCCAATCCCTCCCCCAGGGCAGGGACTCACACAATGGGTGATTAACTCTGTGAGTCATGGGATATTGTTGAACCGGTGATGGCCCATTAGCACCCACGCCCCCTCAGGCCGGGTGTGGAGGTGCTAACAACCTCCTGGGCAGCTACTGTAAATGGTCCATTGTTCTTGGGGAATGAATAGAGGGTGTAGAATACACAGCCTTGATCACCCCCGACGCAGTGATAACCGGTGTCTTCTGCTGAACTAGGACAACATATCAGAAATCATCTGAGGGAGGAATCTGTGTTCAGAAGGTCCATGATCAAAAAGACCATGGTTTCATGCAAGACATTCATTCATTCACTGTACAAATTTTATTTTAAATACTGATTTGATTTAGGCAGTGATTGCCTGGTGCAGTACTGCAGTCATGTTTCCTTTCTATAGTAGTTAGCTCTATCTGTTTTTGTTACATAGATCCAGCAGGAAATATGGAAGATGCAAAAAATAGGAAAGAATATAAACCAAAATAGATCATTAATCTGAATAGAACCCATTAATTGGCTGCAAGAACACTATTCAAAATTTGACATTAGTAAGGGAGACAGAGAAAATGAAAATTAAGTTACCTTAGTGTTGCACAGTTTTTTATTAATTGAAGGGCCTCACTGCGTTTTGCATGTTTTTATAACAAATTTGTCTACAAAACAAAGCATGGAAAATGGGGATTTTGTGTATCTTCTGTTATAACACAGAAAGTGAGTGGTTTTCGCAGGAAAAGTAAATGCTGTAAGAAATTTTAGATATGTGTGTTTTCAGCTCTGCCATATGGTAGTCTTTGTTATACTGACTGTGAAAGGTGTTGCACCAAGTTATTAATGTATGAAGAAAAGGTATGAATACCTGTTTTAGTAATTTGAAAGTATTCATTCTGAATAAGCATGAGATTATTAATAAATTTAGAAGCCAAACCACTATTCAGCTAGACACATATGCAAACTGCATCACAACAAATTATGATACAAATGACAACCCAAAACTTGTCATTTATCATGCAAGGTGTTAGGAGGTCTTATTTTAGGACTGAAGCAATTGGAAGGATGAGGCATAGGTAAGTATCTACCAGTCTA
This sequence comes from Campylorhamphus procurvoides, assembly GCA_013396655.1. Taxonomy (NCBI): domain Eukaryota; kingdom Metazoa; phylum Chordata; class Aves; order Passeriformes; family Dendrocolaptidae; genus Campylorhamphus; species Campylorhamphus procurvoides. The sequence continues at coordinate 624,941 of WBMV01000645.1, forward strand.
GGGATTCAGTTTCTTATTTTTCTTGGCATATATTTTGGTCATCTAATTGTGATCAAAATAGTTACTCAGAACAGGTAATCAGAAAAAATGAGAAGCCACTCTCATTTTGAGAAGCAAATAAGAGTATGGCATATCAACCTTTAACACAGGTTTTCACTGTTTCTCTTTGTTTCTGTTTCAGACATCAACCAAATTTTTTCCTATCACATTTTTTGGCTCTATTAGCTGGATTGCCTTCTTTTCTTACTTAATGGTCTGGTGGGCACACCAGGTAAGTAGCTGATACTGGTACAAAATAAAAGCCCTGCATTATGTTTTGCACTGTGAGAGATCATTTAGAATCAGAGTCCATCATCTATCTCATGCTGAGTAGTGCTTATTTTAGGAGCTGCAGCCATGGATGAAGGAAATCGCTACTCACTAAGTGGAAAGTAGTTCAGAGAGCTGTGGTTCTTCTGTCCACAGGACTTGATTATTCTTGTAACATCAGAGCCATCAGCAACTGTCTGTCAATACCTTACACTTCTATTTGACAGTCTTTCTCCTGATACATGTGGAGATCTGTGAAAATAAGTATTTCTTCAATCTTGCCTGTTATTCTTTAAGATAGTTGGCAAGCCCAGGATAATATTTCTGATTAAACAGATTTACAGAAGAAAATATTTTTCACTGCAGGACACTTTTCTTAAAGGTTTTTGCTTAAACCCATTTAGGTTGGAGAGACCATTGGTATTACTGAAGAAATCATGGGATTGACTATTTTAGCTGCTGGCACATCCATTCCTGACCTTATTACCAGTGTTATTGTAGCACGCAAAGGTCTAGGGGACATGGCTGTATCCAGTTCTGTTGGAAGCAACATATTTGACATCACAGTGGGGTAAGTCGTACAAAAAGAAATTGTGTCTATTTTAAGCAAGTCTTTTGTTCTTAGCACATTGCCGTGGTGTTGCCCACAAGCAGCAATCCTTAAAAAGGAGAGTGATGCAAATATGCCATGAATGCTACTGTAGAAAATGCTCTGAAATTTATAGATATTTGCATGACAGAATTGTTATTAATTTGTTGTCTAATTCTTGCTTTGATACATTACAAAGGTGCATAGGAAGTGAATTGCATTTTAAAAAGTGCCCAAGAGCATTTTTCCAAGAAGGAATTTCAAAGCTTTTTATGCTTTTGTCAGGTTGCTGTTTGCTTTCTGTTACCACTCATTGTGCTTATACTAGAGCTTTCTTTATAAATTATGATCAGGAACAATTCATTTCCTCTGTAGTATTCAACATATTTGCTGTGATAACGATGGAATGTCATTGTCTTGTGTAGCTTGTTTAAGCTGCTGTTGACATGTGATTTGGTTTTTTATATACCTGGCAAGTCCCAAATTACAAACCAATTCTCGTTTAATAGAAAGGACCTCTTATATAGCTCTTGACAATATGAAACTGCATGAGATTGTGCAGAAATTTGCTATTTACACTTTACTGTTTGACTAAGATAAAGATGTGTGGCACAAGGTTGGAATTCAAATTCCTTTTTGACCATTTGAGTACAAGGTAGATCAGGTAGAAATAATGTAAACTATGCTTCATTGTTTCAAAAATGTGCAGAAAATACACAGATGAATTCTGTCTTTATTCCCACATTCCTATCTTCAACACTAGAGGATAGAAGCACTGAGAATCATATCCATATTCTCAGTTTCTCTATCTTCAATTGTTTCTTGCTATCACACAAACAGAAGAATAGGTCTAATCAATAGTCATCATACCAAATAGCCTAGTCAGAGAAGAGATCATGGTTTTCATTGCTGAAAATACACCAGCAACTGCACAGGTGCAAAAATGGATGCTCAAGTAAGAGTGGATAGTAAATATCTTTTTTACTTCATCTGTTAGCTAATGGCAGTACCTTTAGACATAGCAGGAAGACTGGACCCCTTTTTTTTCCATTAATCCAGAAGCATGAATTGTTTGAAATAACATCTAAATCCAGCAAACCTGCAAAATATAAATACAAATATGCAAAAAAAATATAAATGCTTCAACTTGGAGTACATAGGGTATATTACAGAACTTTTCTCTCTTGCAATGTTTCTTTACTTTTTAAAAACTGTTTAGCCTCTCTCTGCCAATGGAAATGGGTTTGTCCTGCACCAGTCTGCTAGACCTAGTATATTTACAACAGAAATGTCACAGTCGAGCTGCAGACTGGCGCAGTCAGTACTGCAGCTGTAACAAATTATTCTCTCCTGAGCTGCTTATTCAAATTTTTTAATGTTGTGAGCTCCTGACAACTCACTTCATGCTTTCTAAGCCTGCTGAGCTCCAATCAGTGGCTTAAATATTTATTTCAGCTTGACATCTTGCAGAGGGATATTTTCTCCTTCTGTGGTGTGAGAGATGAGAAATGCAATGACAGCAAACACAGAAGTAGAAACTAAGCTAAAGTTCAAATGAAGTTCACATTTTAACACAGATTTATTCAGTAAATGTGAATTTAAGGACCAAATTAAGGGCATTTAGGGGCCACATTTTGTGAGCAGTGCCTTACAGAGTGCCATTTCTTCATGGCAAGGACATGTTTCTATGTAACCCATCCTTCTGTTGTACAGGCTCTTGGAAAGAGAGTGTGAATAGCTTCTCATGCAGATGGTGTGAAATCCAGAAACAAATGAAAGAGGTCTTCCTGCTCACAGACAGGATGCCAGTTGATTGGTCAGCCAAGGGAAATACAGTTCAGCGGCATAACTGGTGAAAGAGTGGGGAGCATAAATCTCATGTGTTCTCCCCAAGAACCATGAGCAAGCTGACAATTTAGGTTTATGTACATATGGGAGGAGTTAAAACTCTTCCTGCCTTACTTTATGCAGGAAGCCTCTGGTTATATTTTGAATTGTCTACAGAAACTCTCTAGTACCTTTTTCTGGACTTTTGCAATGTTTAAAATCAATTTTTCTGTTTCTTAACAGCCTTCCTCTTCCATGGCTCCTGTATGCTGTGATTAACAGTTTTGCCCCAGTGACAGTGAGCAGCAATGGTCTGTTCTGTGCGATTGTCCTCCTCTTCATCATGCTGCTCTTTGTCATCCTCTCCATTGCTTCCTGCAAGTGGAGGATGAATAAAGTCCTGGGTTTATTAATGTTTGGGCTTTATTTTGTGTTCCTGATTGTCAGTGTTCTCCTGGAGGACAAGGTGATCCAGTGTCCTGTCTCCATCTAGTGGAAAGTGCTCGACAAAAAAAACCAACCCTGAAACATATATATTTAATAAAGAAAAAATATGTATATCAAAACAAGACACCAAAAAAAACCACAGTGGAAAGCTTCAATGAGAGTAACCCATGGATCTGTAAATTTCCTGTTCCTCGATTTTAAAATCGTGAAAGAAAGAAAATGATACAAAGGGTGGATCTTGGAGCTGAAGAATAACTGGATCTGGACAGTGCAGTTATTCATGAAGGGCTGAGTTCAGCTGCACTGAGGTTTTCTTTGCTGCGGAACATCCTCGCTGCCCAGCACTGGACAAGCTACGCACGCTCGGAAACAGTGCAAGTTAGTGCTTCTCCTATGCCTGTGGTACCTGTCCGCAGACTGCTCATTCTCTGTAGTAGTATACACTGACACACAGTGTGCTCAGTTCTTAAAGCTCTCCTCTTCTAAGGGGAGGGCTAATATTAACTTTGTGGAGGCACCACCCCCCACACCCTGGTGAAGGATTTTTCTGATGATCTGCTGAAACTCCTGAGTGGAAAGCATACACCAAGCAAATGAGTCACAGACAGGGAAGGGCTTGTACGTCCCTTCGTATAAGTGGATTTATATGATGTGATTTCAGCAAAGCCAGGGAATTTCGTGTTTTGGTCATCTGCATCACAGGTCTATAAAGGCAATCAGCAGGATGTTAATGGTGGGTTTTTTGCATCTTGCAAAACACTTCAGGTTCCAGAAACTCTGTCTCTGGCAACTGAAGGAGCCACGATGCCTGACCATTTTGTAACTGGTGCAGATTTTCATTGCGTTCTCATGCAAAGACCAGAATGGGGATACTCTTTCTTCTCTAATAGCAACGTAGCATGCAGTGACATCATACAGATATGTGAACACACAATTTTTTTCTAATGCAGCAATATCAACAGTACCAATGGCTTTCAGATGCTGTTATGAGTTTGCCTTTTCATGCCAGAATAAAAAGGCTAATTTGCTTATGCATAGTATTTTATACAGAAAATAGAAGTAAGTAGTTATAAAGTGGCAGTCTAATTGCTAAGTGAATATATGTTTTACAGGCTTTCACTATTACTTGGATTGTAAGGACCTTCACAGCTACATATAGTTATTGCTGGAAGAGATTCCCAGCTATTGTACAAAGCTGGGGCATTTCACATTTACTGTTATAAGTCTTGAAACTAGGTAGGAAAAACACAAGTTAAATATAGTGGAGCTGCAGGAAGCTTACATGAAAATTCTTCAGTATTGCTGGAAGCACAAATGTCTAAAGACACCCAGGAAGGACAACATCCTTTTAATGAAATACTGAGAGAAGAAGGTCCAAAACTAGAACAAAAAAATAAGAAGGGAGTAAACAACTAATGTTTATCTTCCCTAAAGTTTGGATGATTTTTTTAAAATGGGAGGACTGGAATGAGTGTTAAGAAATTACTTCAGATAATCATCATTTGTTTGCTCGTCTTTTGTGGAGTTAGAGTTCCTGAAGTTTCAGTGCATTTCTGTGACCTGTTTCAGCATTGTTTTTTGTATCCATATTGTGCTCACAATGGCAATGCCATGCTCACAGCTGTGTAACAGAAGGCTCAGCACATTTTGTCTTGTCTATTTTTCTCTGCTCCATGCTGTTTGTTTCTCACTCATCCTCTTTGTCCTTTACTGTTTTCCTGTTATATGTGTGTATATGTAATGGTATCTGGTTAGAGAACAAGGACAGAAAACAATGGTAGAAAAAAAGTACAAAATTCACATTAGGAATATTAATACTATGTTATATCATGAAGAAAAAAGTGAGATAATAATGAACAAAATGAAGGAAACTAAGAGTTACAACAGTCTGCTACTAATATCTTGTCCTAAGGTATTAAGTCCTAGCTACATGCAGAATTAGTATTTGATCTTAACTATACATTTGCAACGTCTCTTGCTTTTTAGTGCTTTATAGAGTGAGCTTCTCTCACTGTGAGCAGAAACTTTTCAGTGTATTTAAGATCCTTCATTGCTCCAGAATCCTTACCTGTCTTTACGATAGTGCTACCCACCTCTCTAACATTCCTCGAGGTGTAGACGATGGAAAGGTGGATGTATGTACATACCACATACATGCGGTGCCCTCTACTGACAGGAACGGCAACGTTGCTTAAGTAAATCTATAACCCAATTTCTGAGCTCAAATGAATTGTGTCCCAAAATACAGAGCTGACTCCACAGTATAATCTATTCCAGCCGAGTCACCAAATGCTTTTTTTTTTTTTCTGATGACAATGCTCAAAATAGGTGATCCTTTCCCAAGTGAGCAGAATAAGAGTGATCTAAAGGACTGTGTGCAAGATCATGAGAGGACTGTGTATATGGATGCTTACAAAATACTAAGATGCCCATATGCACTGATCTGACATTTCTAATAAAGAAACCTGATCTCTGTGCAGTACATTACTCCATTACTCCTTTTTTTATCTTTTTTGTTTCTTTCTTTTTCTTTTTTTTTCCCCCCTCCATGTCAGTATGGTGTAACAACTCCCACACTGGAAAGGAAAAAGCCCTACCTGACCTTCAGAACTAGCTGTAAGAGCACTCTTGTGCACTCTGAAAAATTGGGGCAGCAGCAGCAGAGACTGCTGCCCCACTGAGGGCAGGTAGGGAGAAGAGAGTAACCAGCTGAAAGCTCTACACACTGGGAATATTTCAGTCCACAACTGGCATCGACAACTTAAAGGAAGTATTTTATGTGTAGGGTTAAGGACTGGTATCCTGTAATGGCATTTGTATACTGTCTTAAAATATATCTCATTTCTTTCTCATGTCTGCCTGTCCCTATCCACATATTTATCTTGAAAGGTATTAAATATAGTGCTTTCCCCTCCAGAATAAGACACCTCATGACTCCCACTGCCTCGCATCTGTTGGGCAGATCATTTTTCAAATGGCTGAATAACTGTGCAGTCAGTGGCAGCTCAACTCCTCAGGTAATAGGACAGATTTCGGTTGTGTGGTGCTTTCTGTGGAGACTGGTTGTGAAAGATGGTTATACCTACCAAGGTAGCTTTCTACTGCTGAGGTAAACTATTTAAAGATACTTGCACGCTGATGTGTTCTTTGATTACAAAACAACACCTGTGCTGGCTGGTACAGAAAAGAGAGGAACAGGACAGGGAGAGAAGCTTACTCCCATATCCTGTGCAGTAGGAGTTCAGTCTTTAGCTGGAATGCTGAGAGAACAGCCAAGAGCTGCTGCAACCCAGTGACTGGATGTCCATGAGCTGTCCAGGCTCAATGCTGCCAAAAAAGCACAGGCCCTGTTACGACACTCCTCTTTTACAATGGCAGCAAATTTCCCAGCATGAAGTGTTTCTTATTGTTCATAATTATTTCAGTATGGAGTCACATTTCTAAACATTGCACACCAAGAAGTAAAAATTCAGTTTCTGTTTTCTTCAGTCAGGGAACTGAATGACTTCACTAGGGATCTGGTTCTGCACACTGCCCAAATTCTACAGCGAATTGGTTGGTGTTGAAGCCTCCTCCACCTGCCTGTATTTCTGTGCTCACTTATGCTGCTGTCTGCATAATCCTCATGAAGCATAAATTAATAAGTAATAGAAACATTGATGTTATGATAAAGATCCTGTTCTAGCTTAGTATTTTCAGGACACCAGCTTGGCAACACAGTAAGATAAGAATGCAACATCAGAATACATAACAAACTCTCTGTGGCATCATCATACCTGAACAGAACCAATGCTGGACATGATTTTTGGAAGGAATTTCTGGTAGCATTTGAGCAGTATCATGGTTTAGATTGTAACCTGTTGTAAACATTTTCTGCACTAGCTTCATTGGAATTAAAGATGAGAATGGATTCCATCGGTACAAGANAATAGCTGCCTTCCCTTTGCAGAAGCTAAGTGTTATGAAAGTGTGATAAAAAAGTGTGGTATAAGGATGATCTTCTCACGAACTACATGCAGACATGCAAAAACCTTTCAGCAAGCTTTATGTTTTTTAAATTAACTTTCTTACTGAAAGCTAGTGCTTTCTTGTAGTGCAAACATGCTCCTGTATCTGTATGCTTCTGCTTATGTATCCACTTGATGTGGCTGGCTGCATAAACTTCATGAACCATAAAACACAGTGGGTGACGAGGAATCTTATCTAGATGTCATTTGATATTTGTAATGGCAGTGAACCTACCATATAATTTCCACATATACTACTTTGAAGTAGTTTATGGTCACTGTCACTCATGGTACTGTTGTGTGTGGATATGAAGGTCCACAAAGCGGTGAGTTAAACATATAGTTAATCCGAGTACAGTGAAAAAAAATAGATGCTTAGAAATATTATTAATGTTTGGGTGTTTTTTAAGGGATTATTTCTCTGGTTGTCTTTTACTTCATTATGTATTTTGCAAAAAAGGGGATATACAATTTTTTTAATTAGTATTCTTTCAGCAGTAATTCCTTAAAATAGCATCTTATGGTCCATATAACTTATGTTCTGAATCAAGTATGAGTCTGTATTAGATGGTTTCATAACAAGGAAATAATACCTTCTCCAACAACTGGCCCAATGTAATACGAAGATTTCTGCCATTAACCTGGACAAGATAGAGACTTTTATCTTAGGATCCCGTATTTCATAAATGCAATTGCGTAACGAACCTAATTGTCCTGGGAGCTATGTACAGAGAGAAAAAATGCATTCACTTGTATTCTTGGAAACAATTTTACCTCTTGTAAATAACAATGGCACAACTATATGAGAAAGAGGCATAGGTTTAAGCAGGTCATTCTCATTTTTCTGCTGTTCCTGGAAAGTTACATTGAAGAGTTTGCACCTGGAAGAATATTTACAGAATGTGATTTTGAGATTAGCAAATGGGATAGTTTGCACCCAATAGTGTGGAGAGGAGTCCTGCTCCAGTCCTTAAGCAGCCATGGGTTTCATTACTGGTTGGTGTTAAAATTACCCTTCTTGGGTCTATTGCCATCAGTTACAGGGATATCAGTATTTCCATTGGAACTGGGGAGACTAACTTCCAAACTGAAGGTACACAGTTCAGTGTAGCCATCGGATACAAAAGTCAGTTATGGATCACAGTTCCATAGCTCAGGCAAGTCATCCTGTAGATCTGCAGTGTGTTGCTAAAGGTCAGTGTGAGGCATCTCAGGACTTGTCTGCCTGGATGGGTGAAGCTACTTTGGCATTTTCCCATGCCGATGCTCCTGCCTGACCGGATGCAAACCGTGTCTTCTCCAGAAGCCATGTACTCACATTAGCATGGCACTGAGCCATTGTTCCAGCCAGCCAGGTGTGGGTCAGCCCGAGCCTACAAACCAGGCAATCACTTGGAACGTGAGTAGACCAGACACACACTTGGCCACATGGTTCCTATCCGCGATGTAAGCGAAGTGGTGCACGATATGACTGGGTAATTCAAGACTGGTAAATGAACTGTACATTCGTGTAGATTTATTGTAAATTTACCACTCGTCAAAGACAAAACCAACCCCAACAATGAAATTTGTACACTTTTTAAAGATCTTGCACTTTACTATTTATTTTTTCTTATTTTTATTTCATGTCACATAGTTGTCTTAATGCAAAAAGAAGCCATAAAAAACCCAGAAGACTACGATGGGGTTTCTAAATAAGGGGATCATTAATTTTCAAGTAAAGAATCAATTTCATGTCTCTGTTAAAGGTATAATGTAAAATACTGGCAAATAAATGTACAGCAAAACAGGATCTGGTTTGCCTTAGTGAAGCTGTGAGTAAGTCAGGGAGTTTGCTCCTCATCCTCTTGAGTTTTCCTGTGGGGCTGTACAGAATGGTGCACACTACCGTTCAGCAGGGACTCAGTCCTGCCATCCTTGCTCACCCCAGGAGAAGGAATTCAATGCTTGCAGAGTCAGGCCCAATGAAACAATTAAATAATTCTCCTACTCTGATATATTCTCCCTCTGAGATCACAGTAAAGAAAGCTCCTTATGTTTTAGTAAGTTTGTAAAATATGAGCTACTTCTGTCACTTTTTCTAAAAGTTTTCAGGGTCAGGTTATCCAACAGAAATCAACTATTTCATTTAATCCCCCATCAAAATTGCACAATGCCAAAGGATTTCACTTGGGTTTGTGTTCATTTCTATTATCAAGTTCTCTGTTGCACAGTTTTAATTTTGCAATCCTGACTCTGGAGAACTGACTTTTAAGTGAAATTATTTCTGTCACTTAAGATGGCAAGATCAGAACACTGTATTGTCATGTGAAAATCAGATGCTATTTTTGTAATAAAGCTTTTTTAGCTTGCTTATTTCACTCTGTAGTTTTCATACTCTGTAATGTTTCATTTTTCAACTTACTGTAAGAAAAATCTGAACTCCTCCGTTTTTACTCATTTCAAATTTTAAAAATAAAAATACATTGCCATGTATTTTTTATTTTCCAAGTCCAGGGAACCCCCTGAAAATTCCAGTTTTTCTCATCAGTATGGATCATTATTCACTAGATGAAACTCTTGTCTCTTAATCAGTATATTCTCTGTGAATATAAGTTTGTATATAGTGTGAAAGTTACCTTTATTTGTACATAGGCTCTTGGAAATAATCCCTTCTATCAAAGGTCCTACTTCACTGTATCTGCAGAATATTTCACTGTGGTGTGTACACTTTTTCACCTTATGATAACAATACAGAGCTCTCCATGTAAATCACTTTATGTAATTGAGTTGTCTAAGTGTGAATAACAACAATAAATACTAATAAAAAGACTGAAGAGCGTGTCATTTCGTTCAGTATCTTTTGTCTTGCCTTGGATTTTCTGTGGCTCTGAAAACAGTGTTTTAACTACATTTTCTGAACTGAATGATGATCTGCAGTGCTACTCACCATTATCAGGATTCAGGCAGTGCCAATTGCCTCTTGCCATTTCACAGTGCTACTTTCTGTGTATACACAGAGTAAGGAAAACGTCTGTGATTCAGTGAGTTTAAAATTTAGTTAGACAAGGATTTTTCATTTACAGACCAATGTGAATCCAAACTTCCTGGAGCTGTGTATGTCTGGACCTCAGTGGTACTTTTGGGGGCCAAGTTCCCTTGTATTTCTTTACTGATACATTTGATCACAAGTTATTTTGAAAGCCGTTCTTCAGTTTGACACCTTGTGTAATCTTTAGGCTGCACAGTCTGTTGTGCTTGCCAGTTAGGTTTTTTTTAGTCTGTCCTTGGATGAATGATACTTTTAAACAAAAGAATGATCTTCAGTAAATGAAAGAAAAAAGTAATGCTAAAAATTCCCCATAATCAACCAAACTTTCCATCTTCACTAGTTTTAAAAGATTGCAAATGGACATTAACACTCAATATTTCTCCCATAGTAGCCCCTGGAAGTCATCCTCCACAGTGAATTAAAGCATTTTTTATGAGACATTGTGCCAACCTTAAAGGTGTGAGCTCAGGACAGAGGTTTTTAATTCACTTTTCCAGAGCTTTAAGATTTTAGATTGGAAACAACAAAAGAAATTTACAAATAGACTGAAAGTTGAGAATGTGATTGTCCTGAGACATTCATGTCTGCCAAATGGGAGAAACAACAAGGTCAAGCACATCCTACGAAAAAACAAAGTTGGTGTATGCTCCAAGTCATAGAGGCTCATGTTGGATGCTTTGAAATTTAGTTTGGAGATACAGAGTTTGAAAGAAAGACAGGCTTTATCTGAGAAGTGAACATGCATACACACACACGCACACACACACACACACACACACACACACACACAGATGCTCATGGCTCTGCTTAATGAGTGTGTGTCTTCTTGCTTGCTAACATTTGATCTCTTCCTCAACATCGGCAACTTTTGAAAGGAAGTAGAGGATATTAAATCCTTCAGTACCACAGCAGGCCTTAATGGTATATGACTGGTGTGAGTAGGGAAAAGATTAAAAATATACTAAATATCCACCACAATCCTGTCTGGGGGAATGAAGGCAAATTTCTTTGCAATGTGTATTCCCATTCGCAATCAAGTACTTCACTGCCTTACCCGTAGTCCCTGAAAAATCATTCAGTATTACCTTTTTCATTTATGAGTAGTTGTATTTGGAGTGTTTATTGACAAGAAGAAAAGTGATGTGTCTGTTAAAACTGAGTTAAAGCACACCCTCTCTGGAAAGGCTTCAGAGTTCCCCTTAAAATAGGGACTTCCCTTCCTGTCAATACATATCTCAGAGAAATAAATATTTGTGCCAGAAACTTGCAGAGAGTGCAGAGATGTAGACTACATACTATAGCCCTAAATGGATGTTTTATCATCCCTTCATCTCTTATTTATGCAAATTTTCTCACTGTAGTTTGAACAACATACGTTTGTGGTGGACAAGGTGTTTTGTTGGTTTGGTTTTTTTCAGCAAGGTGATGAGCTACTAGCAATTAGTTCTAAATCCACAGTATTGCCTCTGCATCAAACTCAAACCATTTTTTGCAAGCTGAATATGAAGTTTATAAGTAGAGAAGTTACCAGCATCCTGTAAGTTTAAGGCACACCAACTTGGATGTTTGAGTAACAATTTTAAAAGGATCTTTGAATGAACAAGAGCTGTCCCACAAAGCTTTGGGTTAATTGCAAACGCTTTTCACCTGTCCACCAGCAATGATGAGTAAATACCAGCCCTTTGCTATAACTTTCCACCAACTGTTGCTATAAATGTGTGAAACTTCATATGCTGATTCTGCTGTATTGGAGGATTGCCTGCAGTGGGGCTGTGTCAGAGGAGGAGGAGGTCTGGCTTGGGTTTGCTGTCAGAGGCAGAGGATGAGGTCGGTGGGAGGGTTTGTTTGTGTGTGCTGTCTTGCTAGGGAAAGCATGCTGCTTCATTGGACCTTGCATTTTATGTGGTATTCCAGAGGGTAGGGCAGGAAGGGAAGACAATGAGGAAAACGGACAGAAAAATTATCGGTTACAATTTACACATAAAAGGACATATAATAGACTGTTTTCCTTCCTGTCTCTCTGCAGTCCAGTTTAATTGTATGGTAAAATGAAGGAATTCCAACCCTGAGGAACATGCTCTACGGGACCCGACTTAAGCAGGGAAGTTGGACTCGATGACCCCAGCAGTGATCCCTTCCAATCCTACCCACACTGTGATTCTGTGACTCTGTGAATGGTTTAGTGCACTGTTTGATAACAATGAAAACAACTACTTCCACTGCCCCGTCCCCACTCCTGCTTGTTTTCTATTCTTTGTTACTAACTAGGATGAAGGGAAAGGGAAACTACTTCTACAATTTTTAAATCCTCTATTAAGATCTAGACCTACTCCTGTTATCCTGTACTGTCTGCCTTGTTTCCACATTGCTGGTTAGAATTTGCATCTCAGGGCAGTGACCAACTCTTGCTAATTTGGTATCTGCATTTTCATGACTAAGGAATTGTAGCCTGATCATCTGCAACTGCGAGATACTGCTAGCTAAAACCAGCTCTAGAGAGTGTGACTTAATTGCACAACATGCAAGACTACTCAAGAAATATTAGTTTGGGTGTTGGAAACAGTAGCACATTCCAGGCTAATGTGCTGTATTGTTCAGCATTTGTGCCTCTGTCAAGAGTCTCAGTAAACACATTTTCTATTTGTATAGCAAATTTTTAAAAATTATTCCCTAAAATCCAGTGTAGTCTCCACTCAGAACAACCATTTTCAGCAAAGCCCTTGTCAGCAACTGGCTGAAAAGCAGGAATTCCTTGAAGTCCACAATTGTTAATATACAATTTTTCCAAACATAAATTCCCTGAACAACTTTTCCCCACCACCATCACCTGTTCTGCTAAAAATCCATTTAAAATATGTCCGGGTATTGTGTTGAGAGGAGCTAGGACAAGTATGGTGGAGCCAAGCCTTCCCTGGCCTCAGGCCTGTTTTTACTGCCCACACTCTTGTCCTCTCTCTTTCTCACACTGCCTAGCATCCAAAATAATTGCTGTCACATGCTATGCCCCTGTAAGTGGAGGCAGGTGATGTTCAGAGATTGACGATCTCAGGCCTCTTTTATCCTTCATCGGGGCCAGGCAGCAGGAATGGCTCCCATCCAGACGGAAATCCACAGCCCTGGCTAAGCTAAGAAACAGCCTAGACATAACTCAAGTTCTCTTTGGAAGTTTTGTTTTATATATTTCTGGTCTTTTCACCTTTTTTCATCTTAATTAGTATCCCAGTAGGCCATTTGTACTTTTGTAACCTCTCGTACCCCTGGGAGAATTGTGGGTTTTGCTTACAGAAAGCAGCAGCCTAAGGGACTAATGGCAACATGATGCTCCTACAGGTACACTGCAGGCACTGCCAGTTTGCCCCACCTGGCAGCACAACTGACACCACTTTCAGCTGTCTGTGGTATCACTTGGCACACAGAGTGGAAAGGTCAGCTCTGCAGGCACCACCAGACATCATGGAAGGAACAGAGAGCAACAGGCATAAGCAGGGCATCCTCAGTCATTTTCACAGTGGGTTTGTGCAAAATCTGGGTATCTAAAGAAAGGTGATGCTATGTACCTGCACCTACTGCTTCACCTGCGCTGGTGAGCTCTACCACTCCTGCCTTACAGAGGGAAGTTGGAACAATTTAGTGGTGCAAAGGTGCGGTGGCACCTGTTCCAGCTTGTCTAGAGCTGCTAAAGTCACAGGCCTTGTGAGCAGACATTCTGAGAAGGGGCAAAACAATTAAAATCTGCTAGCCACCAGGTCTTCCACAAATTGCATGAGGAAGTGGTGGGCACAGTGATCTCCCAGGGAAGTGGGTGGACTAAAACACAAACAGGTCATGTCTTCAGTTCATGGAACATGGCTTATCTAGATTAGTAACTGGTGCCAGCATGGTTGCTGAAGCTCTCATTTCCTTGGAATTACATTGACACCAAAATTTCTGGTAGCAGGTGTGCTTGTGGACATTTGCAGGCAATTATCTCTGCTGACAGCAAGGAGATAATAATAAACCCCCTAATGCAGGAGAGAGCAAGGCACAGCCAACCCAGCACATTAAGCAGGGCAGTACACCTCATTGTGTCCTTGTTCCAAATATATAGTTCCCTTAGCGTTTTAGCAGCTGTTCTTCTCCCCAGTTAAAATCCCTGCTGGCCTCCTTTGCAACAACATCCTTCTTTGGGCTGATTCCAATTCTGGATGTAAAGAATAAGGGCAGAGATAAAGATAATAAAGAGTGCAGTAAATACTGGACTTGCCAGTACAGGGCAGGTGCGTATACAAAGCTCTAGGTTTCTTTAGGCTCCTGCACCAGTCCCAGGTAGAGCAGCTGGGCTTACATAGAACTTTGCCTTTCATCATCAACCATGTAGGGAGTGGCTTTTCACTTAGACTCACACAGGGTGAATTTTCTCTCCACCACATGCCTGTGAAGAGCTGTGGATTGTGTTTTCCTTCTACACTAAGAATTTAACAGATTTCATCCTGTTCACTATGTGTCCTGGTTGGACACCAAGGAACAGAAAGTATCCCATCATTTTCTGAGGGAAGGATGATGAAGGTCTTTGCACCTGCAGGAGGGCTCTGGGTGAAAGCACACATCTGCTCAGCATCCAAAGCTACACAAAGTCACTGTGCAACCTGCAGTCTGCCAGCAGGCTGCAGGGAGCAACTTGTCCAGATTGGTTGCATTTGAAGGCATGGGCCTTGCTGTTTTTTTTCCTCTGTGGACTACTAGTGAGTCAGTGGCAGAGTGAAAAAGGCTTTGATGTCTTTGGGAAGCTTGGAAGGGAATGATGTCAGGCTCCACAGAGCTAGAAACAGCAAAGGGAGGAGGCTCAGTGTACCTCTTTCTTTCTCCTAAGTTGGAGTCTGGTTTTATTCTCAGTTAATATGGAGCTAATTTGAATGAAATAACAACCAGGAAAGTAGAATTCATATAGGACAGATCATTTTTCTAGCCTAAACTTTACTTCTTCCTTGACTTCTCATTTATTGTGAGTAGACTTAGTCTGAGAAGATAAAACCTTTATTTGGCTCCAGAAAAGTAGTCTAACCAGAACTAGGAGAAATCAAGTGTATTTAAACTGGAGTCTCTGTGGAATTGGGAGACAACATCTGGGTATGTGAATTTGTTGCTACAGTGATCAGCTTTGCAAGCTAATCTAGAGGTATTTGCTGTGGAGTAAGATAGATGAAGTCCACTGTGATACCAAAATTGCCAACAAAAACAGTTCTATTTGGAATATTTTAAATAGTGAAAATGTGTTTTTATTTCCACCAGAATTAAAAAAGTTATTAAAAATATTTCTGATCCTTTTTGTATTTAGTGTCCTTCACTTGGACACTAAAGTGAAGCCTTGTCCTTCTGTAAAAATGTATGGATTCTCCTACCCCTGTCTCTCATAATAGAAGATATTGTAGTTACAGGATGTATGAAAACTTGTTTCACATACACTGCTGGAATATAGCTTATGCTGCAATTTTCAGGCATTCAGTGCTGATGTCTTTGCTTCCTTTGTATTACCTTCATCAGACTGCTGTAGTAAATGTTTTGCTGGTGTAACTTGTCTTGCTTGGCCATATTTTTTTAACATGCAAACAGTACCACAGTGAGATTCAGAGGTTACAGTTCCTCATCCGCTTTTGTCCTCCAGCCTATGAAATGCTTAATCACTTGTTTTGTTCTATTGAAAGTCATCCTGCAGGGGTGCTCATCTTTATGAGTTGTGAGCATTTGCTTTAGAGCAAAACCCTACCCTGACATAAGGTGTATGTTCCCTGCAGACTATGACAAGAAGAGATACAGAAACCTATGGGAGAGGAGCACTTGGGTCCCTTGCATTTGCAGACACTGCCAATATCTTTCTGTCCTTACACCCTGCCAACTGGGATGTGGTACAGGGTGAAAATATAGCTGAAGAAACATACATTTTTATTAGACTGATATCGTTTTCAGACCATAAAAATCAAATGCTGCTGGAAACCATTGTATATTTAATTTTCACTGCAACATTTAGTAAATAAGAGTTTTCTCTGCCAAAACAGGTTTCAGGTAGATGACTTGACTAATATCATTCCTGCTACTGACTTCTCTTTAATCTGATACCAGAGACTCTAGTGTGCATTTCAGCTTTTTGTTCACAGCAGTATGAGTGAGAACCCACGAGAACTGATGATCTCTCTGCTCTAAGACACCTATCCAAAGCAATAAATTGTACATTTCCATAATTGCCACTGGGTTTATATGACTGTCTAAAGGAAGGTATTTCTGCCATGAATAAACAATGTTCAGACCTTGAAGCTGAAAAAGTGTTGTGAGTTTTCCAAACTGCGGAATGTTATCTGGGCCAAGGGCAATACTGGTGATCATAGGATTCACAGAAGCAAGGAAAAAATTGCCCCTTGAGTAGCTCTGATGGACAATCTATTCACTTTACCTCCAGTGCTTTTGTCAAGAGGACAATGGGGAAAAGTTCAGGCAGTAGACTTCAATGACAGAGTTCTCTATAGCACTCAGATCAAAGCCACAGACAGCACAGCTGCTTGAGTGATGATCATCCCATAGTTGCCAATAGAAGAGGTCAGGGAGAGAATACAAAAGGGAAAGAGATTTCTACATGACACAGTCACTTGTCTTGTTTCTGTCAGGACTATATTTCTTTATCCCCTTTGACTGGTCTGCATTACTCCAATTGGAATTTGTATTCTCTTTAATTTTGTAGTGCAGCCTGAGTTAACAACTGAGCTAGCTTATTTCATATTCTAAACAGCCTCTACAGGACTGGCCTTGCCCTCAGTGATAGAAAAATTTCCATAGGCTCCACACTATGAGATGAAGTAGACACATGAACAGTGACCCTAAAGGAGTGACTTTGTGTCTTAGTTGTTGGACTGGTGCTTTCACAGGTTGTATAAAGGAGCTAAAAGCAAGATAAATCCATTAGAGCTGACGAAAGATTAAAACTACACACAGATGGGTACAATTTGTGCAGTGTTTCTTCATGAACAAAAGGGTTGGGGAGACATTACATTCAGTTCTAATTCATTATATTATTGTAGGCAAAGATAAAAATTAAAAGATAAAATGCATCCTGTGGAATAGTAATTGCTGATTTTAGACAACTACCTTAGTCTTCCAAGGTGTAATGAAGAAATATCCTGAAAGTATGAAGTCTACTGCAGCCAAAACCACTGAAAATCAATTGTAAACACATTTCCCAATATCCCAGTTGTCCCTGCTTCCTTTAAAAGTCCAATATGGTTTCCCCAGAAAACAGAACACCTGCTCTTGTGCCTCTCCCAATCAGGACTTTTTCTTATATTTTACTCATTGGCTAGCTTCACTCAGGTTCGACAGAAAGGTAAGGATCTCAAAGGCAATTCAGTTCCCATGAACTTCACAGAAGCAGCTACCTTGCTGAAGAGTAAATAGTTGCTATTAAGTGCCTCTGTTTAAAAAAGTTGTAAATTACATTCTGCACTTTTAGACATAGAGAATTCATGGAAGGAAGACTTAGAGACATTATAAATACCTCAACAACATGAAGTCTTTCCATTTGTAAGGCAGGGAACTATTTTAAGTTCAACTTCCTCAGCTTGTGGAGCTCCATACGTCCACTTTCCCTGGCTGGCTTGTATAGTAACCAAAGCCTTTTCTGTAACAGCAATCATACAAGTAGTGTATGTAGTTTAGCCAAACTGTGAAGAATTGGAGGATATGGTTCTAAAGACATCGGTTGCCTGCTACAAAATCCTGCCCAGAGTTCCCAGGCTGGAGCTGAGGCAGGCACCAGTCTGGTGGCACTGCCAGCCATAGGCAGGCAGCAAGGGGAGGAAAACTGCTAGTTTTTCCAGGTGATTGTTCCCTAACAGACCTAACAGTTTAGCAGTGTTGTCTACACAGTCAGTCTTCTCAGAGGTAGGATTTTAAGAACTTCTGAACAGGAGAAACCCAACCTGAATAACATGCTACATTGCAATGGAGTAACTGAAGTAACCAGATGCCAGAGCCAGCAAAAGATGCCCAGAGCCTGGAGAGGGTACACAGCAAGAGAGCACCTGAAAGACAGCACTAAGGAATTCCAGCCACTCCAGACAGAAAGTCAGCTTCATTGGGGCCCAAATTTAAATGCCCCTATGCTAATGCACAAAACATGGGGAATAAACAGGAGGACCTAGAGAGGTGTGTGCACCTGCAAGGCATAGCAGAAACATGGTGGGATGACTCGTATGACTGGAGTGTTTGAATGGAAGGAACTGGCTCTTTAGGAAGGATGGGCAGGGGAGACATGGAGGCAGTGTTGCCTTCTGTGTCAATGACCAGGTGGAGTGCATGGAACTCCATTGGATCTTGATGAGGAATTGACTTAGACCTTACAGGTCAGGATTAAAGGGAGGGCAGAAGGGCAGACAGGGCACCTAACCAGGAAGACTGAACCAATGAGGCTCTCTAAGAAAGGCTGGAGCAGCTTCACATTCACAAGCCCTGGTCCTCATAGGAGACATCTGTTGGAGGGATAGCATAGCAGGGCACAAGGAATCCGGGAGGTTCCTGGAATGCCTTGATGACAACTTCCTTCTCAAGTGATAGGGGAGAAAATGAGGAGAGGTGCTATGCTGAACCTTATTCTCACCAATGAGGAGGGGTTGGTAGGGAACACAAAGCTCAAGGGCAGCCTTGGGCTACAGTGACTGTGAAGCAGTGGAGATAGAGATTCTTGGAGCAGGGAGGAGAGCACACAGAAAACTCACTGCCTTAGACATCAGGAGAGCAGACTTTGATCTCTTCAGGGATCTCCCTGGTAGAGTGCCATGGAATAGAGGCCTGGAGGGAAGAGGGGTCGAAGAGATCTGGATGATAGTCAAGAATTGCCTCCTCAAGGCTCATGAACAAAGCACCCCTACCAAGAGGAAATCAGGATAGAATGACAGTAAGTCTGCATGGATGAACAAGAAGCTCCTGGATGAACTTAAACACAAACAGGTAGCCTACAGAGGGTGGAAGCAAGGAAATATAGACCAGAATACAGAGAAGTTGTCCAAACAGCCAGGGATCTGGTCAGGAAAGCTAAAGTGCTGACTCCCCTGAGACTCCTTTCCTCTAGACTAAACAACCCCAGCTCCCTCATTTGCTTCCCATGTGACTTGTGCTCCAGACCCTTCACCAGCTTCATTGCTCTGCTCTGAAAATGCTCTACCACCTTAATGTCTTTCTTGACATGNTTCTTGACATGAGGGCCCCAAAACTGAACACAGGACTCAAGGTGAGGCCTCACCATTTCCACGGACACAGAAATGATCACTGCCCTGGTCCTGTTGGCCACACTATTCTTGATATAAGTCAGAATGCCATTGGCTGCCTTAGCCAGCTGGGCACACTGCTAGCTCAAGCAGTCAACCAACACCTCCTGGTCCTTTCCCACCATGCTGCTTTCCAGCCTGGAGTTGTTGTGACACAGTGGTAGGACCTGGCACTTGGGCTTGTTGAACCTCATACCATTGATCTCAGCCCATAGATCCAGCCTGTCCAGATCCTTGTGCAGAGCCTTCCTGCCCTCCAGCAGTTTGACACTCCCCCCCAGTGTTGTCCGTGAGTTTATTGAAGGTAGACTCAATCCCCTTATTTAGATCATCAACAGAGAGAATGAACAGGACTGGGCCCAATACCAAACCCTGGAGGACCCTACTAGTGACTGGACACCAGCTGGATGCAACACCATTCATCACCACTCTCTGGGCCCAGCCATCCAGCCAGTTCCTAACCCAGTGAACCCCAAGCCATGGGCTGCCAGCTTTTCCAGAAGACTGATGTGAGAGACAGTATCCAAGACTTTGCTGAAGCCCACATCCTTCACATCCACAACCTTCTCTTCATCCACGAGGCAGGTCACCTGATCATAAAAGCAGATCAGGTTGGTTGTTGAGGCAGGAACTGCCTTTTCAAAACCTGTGCTGGCTGGGCCTGATCCCCTGGTTGTCCCATATGTGCTATATGATTACCCTCAAGATGATCTGTTCCATGCCCTTCTTGGCACTGAGGTCAGGCTGACAGGCCTGTAGTTCCCTGGATCCTTCTTCTGGGCATTCTTGTGGATGGGTGTCACACTGGCCAACCTCCAGTCATCTGGGGCCTCCCTGGTTAGCCAGGACTAATGATAAATGATAGAGAGCGGTCTAGTGGGCTCTTCTGCCAGCTTCCTCTGCACCCTTGGATATCTGGTCCCATTGACTTTTGAGTGTTTACATAGCTCACCAGGTCACTAATTACTTCCTCCTGGATTGCATGGGCTCTATTCTACTCCCTGTCCCTGTCTGCCAGCTCAGAGGGCCAGTTGCTCTTAACCAGTCCTGCTGTTAAAGACTGAGGTAAAGAAGGCAATAAGTACCTCAGTCTTCTCCTCATAGTTGGTGACAATGTATTCAATAGACAATGGAGATTTTTCTTGACCCTCCTTTCTGTTGTTGATGTATTTATAAAAACATTTTTTATTACCTTTTACAGCTGTGGGCAGATTGATTGGGGTTTTTGGTTGGTTTTTTTTTTAGTTCTAATTTTCTCTCTATGCATCCTATTTGGTACTGATAAGGTTCATGTGAAGACAACAGAGACTTAAATGAGAATGATTTGGATGGAACTGGAATGTCTGTCAGACTGAACCATTCCCTTTTACTCTTACTCTCTGATGAACAACAGCATTCATATTATTGATGACAAACATAGTGGTAAACTCACAGATTGTGCCAAGGAAGAGTCAAAAATACTGCAATGACCTCCTTGTTGCTTGGATTCAGCTCTCCACTGAACATCCACAATTTAGTCAGAAACCCAGGCCATCATACAGCCTGTCTCTATAATGTGCAAGATCAAGTTCCCAGGTTTGTCTGTTCTCTTCAGAGACATTTCATGGAATATGAGTGACATCTGCAAGATCCCATTCTCACAGAGGAAGTCTCTTCTCCTGGAACTGTGGAGGGCAACAGCTAACAACAAGAGTTTTGAGAGGTTAGACAGAGTGACTGGGTTATGTGTAAAATGTTCAGATGCTACAGCAATTCAGTGCTATCCATCCTATCCTTTCCCTCCTCATACAGCTAATATAAAATGAGCAGCTGCCCCACGCTTGTTCTGAGGTTTGTGAGATGTTGAAAGACACATTTTTGAAGTCCTGAATCCTATATACCATAGCAGGGTCCCTGCCAGTGGCTTTCATAGCTGAGTGATAAGAGGTACCACAAGTACTTCTGTATTTATCAGGAGTGTAAAATAATCCAATTCTAAAAATGCCCAAAACTTTTGCTTTGAGAAAAAAGGAAGTATCTATGTTAGATGATACAAATATCATAGAAAATTTCATCTTCTCTATCAGCTAGCATAAATTTTGGTGTCAGAAACTGTGGCATACACAGAAAACAATGTCTCATCCCTCTTTCTAAATGCTTCGATCTTATAAAACCTTTCTGCTTTTAGAGCAAGGTCCAGGACTGTACAGTCTTTTCAGATGCACATTTATAAAGTCACAAATAATGCCATATATGCTTGCATTTGCCTCAGACAATTTTCTATTGTATGAGTCATCCTTTTCCCAGAATGAACATTTGGGGTCACATAAGGTAGAAGCAATGGGAACTGAGAAAAAAATCAGATCACTGCAGAATATTTCAAAATTTTTTCAATTAGATTGGCCACTTTTTCCTGACAGTGTGGTTATTGCTAGGTACAATTTAAGGGTCAATCACATATTGCATTCCAGTTTTGCATGAAAAAGTAAAAAAGAGTTGTTTCCTCAAAGAGAGAGCCTGATGTAAGCTCTCATGAAGTACCTAAGCTGTCATTCGGCTGCAAAGCTCTTTACACAAAGGATTTTTTTCCCATATGTATTTTTTCATACTATCAAGATGCTATCATCCCCCAATGACAGTTAAATGATATAGAAAAAAAAAGCAGTTCTTTCTGCAGTTCTGCCCCGTCCAATTCTGATTCCAGCTGAAACACTAAATGGGCTGAAATTCCCAAAGTTGCAATTACTTCCTGTTTAGGTTCAAGAAATAACATCACTGATGCAGTATATGGAACCTTTTTGCTTATATAATACTTTTATCTGCCACAAATGCCAGTCAGGTGTGGTGGGTGAAAAGATTTTTGTGATTTTTCCTTGGTCTGTGTTTCCCTCTATGTTATCTTTGTCAGTGTCTTGCCTATGTTATACGTTTGATTGCTGCAGTAACCAGTGAGATCACAATGAATTGTATTACTAATGCCATCTAAGCTTCTAAGCATCCAAGCTTCCCAAAAAGAAATAGTAATATTAATAGATGATACACTTCTCTACTGTAAATAAGTTGCGGTCAATTAAAATTGTAAGAATTATTTGCTTATCTAAATGCTCAGCCTATTAGGAAAAAACTCAGAACCTTAGAGCAAATACTAATCCTTGCATTCAATTGCTGACCAGGATAAAACATGCATTTTTAAGTTACCTTTCTTAGTCTTCATTATTGTAGATAATTCTCAGCTATATAACAGCATGCCACAGTCTGAGGATAGACAGACCTTGACTTGCATTCCTCAGTTTTTTGAGTATAAAAATATTGTAAAAACAACAAACTCACACTTTACAACTAAATTCTGATGCTCATAGTTACAAAGTGTATTTGAGGTCAGGTGTTTATCACAGTTCAAGGACTGGTCCTTTGTATAAATGACAGCAATGTGCAGCATTAAGATAACACAGTCTTTATGCAGAAGCTGGTTCCCCTTCAATTTAGGCAAAGCACCCCTTGTGAAAAGGTCTTTATACAATGGCTTAACTTTTGTATACTGGGGTCCAAAGTATATTAATGTATTTAAGCATTTCTATGCTGCTGAACACTGCAGCCACAAACTGCCACCAGGTATCAGCAGGTTAAAGGGTATTGTGTAGCTTTGCTGTCTGTATTCATTTGCAGTGCTCCAATCATTGACAGTGTTTGCACAGAAAGAGAATTTAAGATTGAATAACTGCTAGCACAGGTATTAGTTTGAAAGCCAGGACGTGACAGTGAAAAAGAGAGAGAGGAAAAGAGGAGGAATAGAAAGATGTTGAATTCTGGAAGTACATACCAGGTTAACAAGTAAAAATAGATAATCAGCATGGGAAGATTTGAAGAAAAAGCACCAAGCAGTGAGATCAAAGCACAAGGCTGCTACGACACATGGTCTCTGATGGCAAAATACCATGGAAATGCTCGCCAGCATTAGTTATGACACCATGGGTTATTTTCCTTTCCTACTTATTTTACTCCTTGCAGCTCTTCTCCCTTTCTGCAGACAAGCTAAAACTGGTATTGGCAACACACATCACAGCTCTTTTCTGGAGCATCAGGCTTTTTTTCTCCCTAGGCTAATTATCCCTTTCCTATTAGTGGTAATAAGTATTGTCCATCACAGTTTAGGAAGTGACATAAAATGAACACAGAACATGAAGAAAGAAGTGAGTATTTGTTAGACATAGAGCAGATGTAGCCTTGCTTTTGCTGGGTGCTCTATGAGGTGTTACAGTGTCATTAGGGTCTTCCCCCTAGGGTGTTACAGTGTCTTCCTCCCTAGTGTCTGCAGAGAAGACATGGGCCACTTACCTAGCCTGCTCCACGTGATCTTACCTGAGCAAAGACTTCCTCTGGTGGAAACCCAGTGCAAGGATTTCTATTTGTCTTTAAACCCTTTATATGTGCACCTTAGTTTGACAAGGGCACAACACTATAGTGTGAAAAGAAACACGTACTGTCTGGGAATTGACAATATGCTACCGTTCAGAGACCAGGACACCCAAACCAAGAGGCTGTGGTTTATACATTCACTATCCTGAATGGACAAAGGACATTGAGGTCACTCAAACTTCTTCATGGCATGTCTCAGTTCTGTGTATGGATTGTGATATCTGATTCCATAGAAATAACATGGACTGTTAACTTTAGGCTCAAAGGTATAGCTCTTATTCTAAAGCAAGGAGTGGAAACATTACCTAGGTATGTGAGCTAATAGCAGAGAGGTCTCACTTTCCTAAGTACAAAACAGTGTAGTTTTTTGACACAAACTTCTTCATGATCTTGAGCAAAGACTCTCAGTAACCTATATAAACCCTGCCTGGCTTGACTTCATACCTGGTCCTTTGATGTCTAACATGCAGGAGAGTATCACTGACTTTGATGGGAATTTCCCTAGTCACTTGTGAGCAGTGAGCCAGAGCTTGAGAGCAGCATATCAGCAAGACTCTGCAGGTATGGGATAAGGTTACAATAGCCTTTCAGGGGATTCACACAAACAAATACATGAATATGCTAGAGCAGTCCTATTGTGGCATGCTTTTAAAGGCATTGAAACCATTCCTCTGATTACATGCTATCAAAGGCAGGATTTGTATTGACTTTCAAAGGTGGGACAGCACTTCAACACAGCCACAAAACAATTCAGCATATCTTCATAACACTGAAGCTTCAAAAATACTAGGAAAACTACAAGTTAGGGCATCAGAAGACAGAAAGTTTGGGACACAGTATAATAGCACTGCAAGAAACAAAGCTAACGCTTTCTGAAAAAAGTCACAAGTGTTAAATCCGGTGGATGTAATGAGGGGCAAAGGGCAGGGCATGGCAGGTTATGATCCTGCTCATGGGTTTAACATTTCATTCTTCCAGTGGTCTTAGTAACTTCCAAGAATTTACAGAAACCAAGATAAACCCATCCCATTATATAAAACTGTCAAGGGCAGGTTCTGGAACCAGATTGCTTCATTTCAATTTTTCATTTAAACTACTCTTTACATCACTACCACTTTATTTATTCCAAGTACCATACTGGAACTTCAAAGACAGCTACCATCATGCACTCCCTTTCTCTGGATCAGGGTTTATTCAGATTACAGACGTGGATTAGTAAAAGTCATGTTGTGATTACATCTCTCTATTTTTACAGGAAGGTGACATAGGCATCACTAATTTCATGAGTCACTTCTGCCATGTTTTGTTTTGCTTTGTGGTTTTGGGGTTGTGGATTTGGTTTTGGTTTGGTTTTTTTTTCGGTCAGTTGGTTGGTTGGGGATTTCTGGGTTTTTTTGTTTGGTTAGTTTCAGGATTTCTTTTATGGTTTAATTCAGGAGGCAAGGCTAAACTAGTGTCTTCTCACCCTTTGCCTGACCCACTGCCTTCAGTGCAGTTCACAAAGGTGGCAAATGTTACTGAGGGTACTTTTGCACTGTCAAAGCCCTGGCTCAGCCAGACATGTGAGCGCAGGACAAGCAAGGAGCCTTCCCCTGTTGAATCTCTCTTTCTTGTGCTGTACCAATGTGCTGATAGTAAAAGGTTGGCAGTCTGTTTATCCACTGATCCCTTCTGCTTGTGTGACTGGAATAAAGGGAAAATGTGGATATTGGAGCATTGGAACTTTGAACAACAGGCTAGACAAAAATTTTCCTGGGACATTTTTCAAGGGCTGACCCTACTTTTGAGCTGCTGGTGATTTACATTACTTCCTGAAAACCATTCCAACCTTATGTGCTAGTTAGAGGAGCCAGGACCAGTATATCACTATGTGGGTATAACCAAAACTGTGTACTCTACACCCTCTACATCATTTCTGATTAACTGTTAATAATGAATTATTTGCAGCAGCTGCCCAGGGCATACCTTAACCCTCAGGCTACAAGCTGGATGTCAAAGAACCCTGCGAGACACAGGACTGTTTCTATCTTCACATCAATGACTCAGCTGTGATAACTCACCTCCCGGCAGTCATCAGCACCTTCACACCCAGCCTGAGGGGTCATGTCTGCTAATGGGCCATCAAGGATTCCACAATTTCCCATGATTCCCACAGTTAAATCACCCATTGTGAAACTCCTCGTGCTGGGGGAGGTACTGGGCATTCCCACCTGAACCTGAGCATATATAATCTTGTGGTTTGGGGATTTCTGGTACCACTTGTCAGATCCGGAGAGGACCAGAACCTCAACAGGACTGTGACTGCCACTCTTGACAAGACCGCGACCATCATCTTCACCAACAGGTTTACCTTTCCTTTCCTTTACTTTGTACTCAGGGGCAGCACGTGGTGCTCAGCACAGGGGCTGACAAACACTATTCTGCTCGTGCCCCAGGGTGCTGGGTTGTACATCTGATTTTTGTGGGTTAAAACCAGTTTTTCTCCATATCATTGCATTTATTTTAATATTTTTAGTAAATTGTAACTCTGACTTGTAATCTCTCTTGAGCTGGGTTTATTTCTCCTGCTGGTTTACCTTTAAACCAGCACACCTTATTTTGCTATAATTTCATGAGAACAGACTTTATACACTGCATTTTCTGTCTTCATCAACTTCTTTCTTTTCAGCAAACATATTAGCAATTACTAAAGGTAGTCCCAGCACTGTGGTCAGCAAGATAGACCACTTGACACCTCTGTGCAGATACTATATGGAGCTGTGACAGTATGATATTGAAACACTGACCTATCTGTTTGCTGAGGGCACTGCAATCCTTGCTCAGTGCACTGCCAGATGAGAAGTAGATCACAGCACTGTAGACAGACATATAAGTAGTGCATTGCTCCAAAAATGTGTTCATGTGGAGAATCACGTTGCATTGCAACAAAAAAGTAGGTCATCCTCCCTTCTCTGCAGTCCTCTTACAATTCCCACTTTTTGTTTGAGGTTTTTTCCTTCACAGTCTCTCCCTAGGCAGCCGCCTGCTTATGACATTCCCCCTCTTACCTAGCAGAAAGGCCACCATTCAGTTTTCTTCCCACTTCTCTCATGGGCAATTTAGCAGTTTTGTCAGTGGAATATCCTAACTGAATTGACCTCACAACCCTTTATTTTGCCACAGATGTCTAGTAAGGCACTTGTTTAGCACTCCTACTTTTAAGCAATTTCTCCAAGTAATCATTAATGTCATTATTGGGAATCACTTCTGTGTAAACATAATATCCAGCCATGTGCAAATTTCACTCTCTGGTTCATTGCCTAAATATGCACCCTTTTTTTTTCTTTCTCTCAGAAAACAGTTTATTCCAGGCCATGTCACGCACTTTTCACTGTAAACTAGCATCTATAAGGGTTGCTGCTTCCTTGTCTGTGGAGAAAGAGCACCAGACACAATGTGCCTCACTTTGAATATTGTGTGCAATTTTTGTCACTGCAATATAAGAAAGATAATAGGCTCTTAGCATCCAAAGAGCCAATGAAGATGGTGAAAGGCCTTGAAGGTAAGCTGTATGAGGAACGGCTGAGGGCACTTGGTCTTCTCAGCCATGGAGAAGAGAAGACTGAGGGGACTCCTCATTGCAGTTACAGCTTCCTTGTGAGGGGAAGAGTAGGGGCAGGCACAGATCTCTTCTCTATGGTGACCAGTGACAGGACCTGAGGGAATGGCCTGGAGTTGTGTCAGGGGAGGTTTAGGTTGAATATTAGAAAAGGTTCTTCCCCCAGAGGGTGGTTGGGCACTGAAGAGGCTCCCCAGGGAAGTGGTCACAGCAGCAAACCTACCAGACTTCAAGAAGTGCTTGGATGATACTCTCAGGCACATGGGAGTGTGACTCTTGGGATGGGCCTGTGCAGGCTGAGTTGGACTAGGTGTTCCTTGTGAGTCCCTTCCAACTCAGCGTATTCTGTGATTCTGTGAAATTATACACCACAAACAGCAAATAATGTAAGTATTGAGTATATCTAGAGTCTTAGAATAACTTTTATCTTTTCACATTTGTGGAGGTTTGGGTTGGCACCCTGCCAAGCCCAAGGCCCGGCCACATGGATTCCCCCCCAAGAGAGAAGGGGAAAAAAAAAAGTACTCAAAAAGGCACTTTTAGTAAAAGTATATATATATATATACATATATATTACAATTATATACAATCAAACACTATGAATCTACAGAACAAATCCCAGAACAACCCCCCCCAAAAGGGAAAAGGGGAAAAGGGAAATGGGACAAAAAATGGGTTAAACCAAACAAAACAAAATACACACACTCGTAAACTCAGGGAAAAGCTCAGTAAGAACTAATACAATCAATTCTCACCAACAATCCCCTTAAGAGAAAGCAGGTCCTTCCCCTCCGTACGGCTGGGACAGCAGCTGCTCTGAGAGGCCTCAGCTCACAGAGATAAGAATTAGGCTGGCACAGAGAGCTGATGTCCTCCACCACGCAAACGGGAGAGAAGAGGGAAAAAAGGAGAGGGAGGAAATCTTCCTCCTGTCTTTTATATACACCTGATTACATGAAGGAATGGTGTGGAATACTTCCTTAGTTACAACCTTGCTACCAAGGAAGGCCTAAACCAAACTCAAGAAAATTAAACCGCCACAACATTAAATGCCTACTTTTTGATCTAACTGCCTTTGCTTTCATTTTGTACCTATGTGGTTGCTGATCATGTGTCTTTCAGCACTTGTTCATGCCATGATTGTATTGCACTGCTTTTTCTTGACCAAAATGTTTTACCTTTCATCCAATCACAAAAGTCATTTAGAGACAACTTCCAGATTCTTTAGATTGCTTGAACTCCCCATGTTCCCCACTAAGACCAACGTTATACAGAACATGAGCAGCAAAACTATTTCCTTAGAATTTTGTTCTTGCTTTTGTGGGTTGTTGATATTTGTCTTCTTTAGTATTTATTAAGCTGATCCCTTTGTAATTCTAAGAATGTTTCATGTAGTCTATGGCATAAATGAAAAGCAAATTTTATAGAGTTAACTGACTTAACAGAACTCACACAATAAAATAAGGGTGACATACTTACTTTGGCATAGAGGTAGGAACACTGACATAAATATATTTGGGATAATTGGAATAGAGACAGAACCATGGTACTTCTCAATATTTTGTAAGAAGATTTAAAGAATCATAGAATGGCCTGCACTGGAAGGCACCTTAAAGATCTTCTAGTGGCAACCCCTCTGCCAGGGACAGGGACAGCTTCCACTAGACCAGGTTGTTTAGAGTCCCATCCAGTCTGGTTTTGAACATTTCCAGGGATGGACATCCACAAGTTTGTGGACAACATGTTCCAGTGTCTCACCACCCTCACAGTAAAGAATGACTCCCTAATATCTAATCTAGTCTTCCCTCTTTCAGTTTAAAGCCATTCCCCTTGTGCTATTAATACATGCTCCTGTAACAAGTCTCTGCCTTTCTTGTAGGTTTCCTTCAGCTACTGGAAGGTGCCCTTTGGACTCACTCCAAAAGCTTCCTGGGCTGGGGACCCCAGACTGAATGCAGCACTCCAGGTGGGGTCTCACCAGAGCAGAGTAGAGGGGCAGAATCACCTTCCTCAGCCTGCTGGCCATGCTGCTTTTGATGCAGCCCAGGACAGAACTGGCCTTCTGGGCTGCAAGTGCACATTGCCAGGTCATGTCCAGCTTCTCATCCACCAGCACCCACAAGTCTTTCTTGGCAGGGCTGCTCTCGGTTTGTTCATCCCCCAGCCTGTGTTGACACCAGATGTTGCCCCCGGCCAGATGCAGAACTTTGTANCTGAAGATCTGATGGCTGTCCCAAATCACATTTCTGTCCTCCATGTGTCTCAGCAGAACTGTCAGGCGGGATCAGATGTATCCACGGCCTATACAAATGCCTACAGCTTCTCCAACTGCTCCTTAAATATGTCCATGAAAAAATGCTGAGCCTCCACAGTCTACTCTGCACCTCCTGCATCTCACTTTTCCTAATGCCCTGAATCTTTGCACACTTTCTTCTACGTACTTCCATACTGTTCATGTCTACTTCACACTATATTTTAAGGCTGAGTAAGTCCCTTTCTCCACAGAGCAATTTGTTTGCCTTTTTTTTCTTTTTCCAGTATGTTGTCTTTCTTCTTTCCAATGAGCCAATGTCTTACTGTATTAGATTTGACTGCTGATCCACATCAATCCTTCAGTTCTTCTATGAAGAACTACTCATTTTCCTGGTTACTCTGGATTCAGCATTGTCAATAATTACTATATAATACATCATTCTTGCTCAATTTTGTTCTATTTTTTTACAATTGAGTAAACCACCTTTGAATTTGAAATTTTTTTTTCTGAAGGTGTTCATGAACCTTCCCAGATTTTATCAGTAACTATCATGTGGACACTGCTGAGCAATTAAACAGAAGGTGACCCAGGAAGGGCTCAACTCCACTTGACACTTTCTTTTGATTTTATAATGGATCATCTAAAACAGCTCAGAAGCACCTATCCAAACCATTTTACACAAACCCATGGAACTTTTATCAAACCCAGATTTTCTAACATTTTTATAGTGTTCTCTCTAAACTCTTATGTGTCAAAATCCTACAGTACAGTTTTTTCCATAGCCACAGGACAGCAAATACCCTTCCGCAGAAGAAAACTAAATTAGGTAGACACAACTTGTTCTTGACAAACACCTACTCACCATGTAGTGACATGCTGGGAGTTTTTATGATTCCTGAATTTGTGGCTCAGAAGTCACCTTCCTCAAACTGCAGTCTTTCTCAAGTCACACTGTCTCTAACAAACAGCCTGGAGTACATCAAAAAGAGATTAACAAGCAACACTTGGGGAGTTTCTGCCTCTTAAGTTTGGAGGAAAAGGTAGATACATGTGTGTTACAGCAAGTAATTCCTCTACCTCTGGAACAGAAGCCTGTGAAATTCCTTCCAAGTGTAAGTAGTTCCTGATGCTTCAGCTGGCACAAACTGCAGTCAAAGCCAATCCAGAATTTGGGCACTGCTTTGATTTCCTTCCTGGGTAAATTCTCTGTAATTTTAACAACAGCTCGCCTTAGCAGACTAGCTTCTCTACCTGACTGTCTTTTCCACAGTTTGTAGGAAATTATCTCCAAGGCCCTTGCCTCTGTCAGATTTGGTCAAAATGAGCCTGAGGCTCTGAAGTTACCAGAGAAATGCCATGGTATGATGATGTTCCCCTACTCTCCAGGGGAAACCATTTCAATAAAACTCCAGATAGGAGCAGACTAAGTGACAGGATAACATATCACCTAACCCATCAGCTTTTTTTGACTCTTCAACAGCTACAGACATTAACTCCGAGTGAGTAACATTCTTGAATGATAGCTATGCTTTCACAAAACAGTTATTTCAAGCTTGATTCTACTTGCTTATCAGGATGCTTGAATATACCAAAAATTATTTTTTACATGAAATGAGAGGAACTATGTTAAAAGGGAAATAGGAAGGGAGGGGCAGGTGCAAGGCAACCATACAGTCACAATCTCACTCTCTTAAATTGGGAGAACAGTCTTAGGTAAAAAATACTGAAGATTTACACTTTGTTTTCCCTCTGACCTAAAAATAGTTCACTCTATTTGTAGAAATACAGGCCACTAATTTTAGCCATGTCTTGCGACATGGCTGTTATTTCATGGGCTTGCAGTTTTCCAAGTATTTGCTCTGGTTTCCAAAACCAACTTGCTAAGCAAAATACTTTCTATCTCACTAATTAATGGTCCTATATTTAATCCCTCCTTCTCTGTGAGTCAGAACTGCTGTTATCCATGTAAGGGAGAAGTTATCCTTACTATATTTGAAGGAATTACACTGGGAGCTGCATTTTTCTCCACAAATATGATGTATGAAAAAGCAAACAGTATTTATTCCAAATGCTATTTAATGCTGCAAAGTATTACAATCTTTTCACAAACATCAGTACACAGACTTCAATGGAG
This sequence comes from Campylorhamphus procurvoides, assembly GCA_013396655.1. NCBI lineage: Eukaryota > Metazoa > Chordata > Aves > Passeriformes > Dendrocolaptidae > Campylorhamphus > Campylorhamphus procurvoides. The sequence goes on from WBMV01000645.1 coordinate 656,819, forward strand.
ACAGGAAAAAAATCAACCTAACACCACTGCTCAAATACTATTTATTGAATTTTTAATGACTGTGAATTGGGAAAGTATTTGCCATCACTGAAAGTTGACCATCCTTTCTTAAAAAAACTGAAGTTTAGCATTAAAGGAATAATGAATATCACATGCCAATAACTACAACATGCTCAACACACCACTGCATCCCACTGAATAAACTAAAATACTAACTGAACCTAAGGACTAGGAAACAACTCACTTTCCGCTGGCAGGGGAAGAAAGCATTCAGGGGCTTTAAAACTTTATACTGGAACATGATACAGCTACTTGTGCACATGTGTATTCATCTGTATGATCCAGTACACAAAACCCTCTGTGTGGGTACTTCATTGGGTACTAATATTATCACAAAGGTGAAATCTCTGAAGATGTGAATCTTGTAAATATCACACTTTTTTTTATTCTTTGAAATAAATTTAGCTATTTTCAGAACATAGAAGTTAATACTAATTAAATATAAAATGCAGTAGCTGCATCTAGAAGTGGTGAGCTTGCTGCTACAGTGGAATACTCCAAACAGTTCTACAGTGAAGCTTTGAATAAAACATAGTGATCTTTGTTCACAGAATCTCCGATGAAGAATATGAAGGCTAGAGGTTAGTTACTAAAAATATGGATGATTCTTGGCCTGTAAGTGCATTCATTTACCTCTTCAATAGCTGAATGCATTATTGAGATTTTTTAAATTATGAAATTACTTCTTTGTGAGCAGTCAGGCTCTGCAGAGCAGAACAGCAGTTAACAGTACGTTGATTAGAGCCCTTTAAGTCAGAGGCTGCCTTCAAACAAAATATTAAGTAGGAAGGCTCCAGTCATTTTGAATAGTACATTTTGTCTGCAGTTATTATATTCCCAAGCAATACTGAAAATAACTTATTTACCATAACATAATAATTTAGCAAACAATATTAAAAAATCTTACTCAAAGTTATGCCATATTAGGCATCAGAAATCTTAGCTTGGTTCCAGCCAGCAATCCTATCTGTATAATCATATAACTTTTAATACTTGAGAAGTGTTTGAAACTGAGAATTTCACAATCAGGGAGAGAGGAAGGAAAAGGACAAAGCAGCTGTGTTTCAAAGAGCAACAAACATTTCTGCTTGAATTTTTACAAACAGGTTTCATACAAAAATTGTATCACTTTGTGGCAAAAAAGATGTTTCAAATCTACTAGCAAGTAGTACAAATATGCACTGTTCCACTGGAAAGATATTGCTTCTTTTATGATTGGACAGTCATCTGACAGTAGTCTACTTATCTACTCTGAAGGTCTCAAGAAGACAGTCATATCTCCCACCAAGAATTTGCTTTAAGTGTATGAGCATACACCTTAGTTGTTGCCTTCTAAGCATAAATTTGAATACAAACGTTTTAAATTTTTTAAAATGTTTGAAAGTTAATTCACCCAAGTTTTTGCTAGAAGTCACTTTCATAAAGATGATACTGCATAGAGTACATTTTCGCATTGATAAAAAACAAGTGCAACTTGAGTTAGTAAAAGTGGAAATCATATTCCTGGTCTAATACTAAAAAAGGAAGTAATATTTATTAATAAAAGTGTACATTCAAGGCTTAACCTTACAGTTCTGATGAAATGTTTTTTTCTCCAAAACTGCAGCTATTAGCAGCTAAAATGGCTAATATTTGAAAACCATGCATGCACTTCGCATCATTCTTTAAACAGGCCTAACATTAATTGCTTACAAGAAACATAGTAATTCCTGAACCTCAACTGCAATAATCTTAAAACTAAGTGGACCAGACATACATTCCTAATCTTTACAAAACAGGCTGAAACAAACAGAAAATCTGAATCTACTATTCTTTCCTAAGAATACAGGACTCAATATCCCATTTAATTGCTCACTGAAATCTAGGTCTTCAGCTTGGTTGTTAAGCAGTTATCTACTTTCTTCCTAAATATAATCAGTGGAGCACTAGACTATTTTTTACTTTGCAATGCATTGGTGAGAAATCAACACTCAAATTAGATGTCCTGTCAGGCCCTTACAAGTTTTTAGTTTAATCACACTGTCAATCCATGCTGATCTGAGATCTTACTGAAGTTAATATTTACACTTCTGTGTGTGCCTCAATGTCAAATTCAAGACTAAACATGTCTGCAGAGGTAGAGAGGGATTTCTGTGACATTTCTGTAAGAGGGAAATATGCAGCATACGAATGTTCACAGGCCAGTGGCAATACAGCAAAACCTTAAACCCCTATTGAGTTTTAGGGACTTCTGTCAACTACTTCTGCATTTACACTGCCTAACTGCACTTACACAGCTGCCCCGCTGCAAACACTGGTCTACTGTTGTATTTGAGGAAGAACCATGTATACCCTGTGTTCCAGTGTGATACACAGGCAGACTCCCTGTCTGCCACATCAGGCTGGGAGTAGCAAGGTCTTCGAGCACACTCTTGTGGCTGTGTGCAAGCACACCAAAATCAGACCTTAGAAGGACATAGGACAGCATGCAGGAATCTTGGGCCAACTTCTTTGCTTCTTTTCCAAAGAAGGCCTTAATCCAGCAGTTACAAAAGAAGTAAATCAAGCACCAGAGGTGACCTACTGCAGAAACATCAATCCTTAACCCTGGTATTTGAAAAGTTTTTATCAAGAGAAATGCTACATTGAAAACACAGTGCAAAACAGAGCCAGCCAGAGAAGCCATTTCTTACTTTAGTGTTCAAGTGCCTCCATGTTCCTGCTTTCTCTCTCTTCTTCAAAGAAGAAAGAACATACTTCCCTCCTCTTCCTTATGACACCTGAAGTGCCACCTAACTTAGAAAGAAGAGGTAATACAACACCAGTCATTATTTAAATATTGTCCATGCTTGAATGTAAGTTAAAAATCCATCTCCATTCCAAGGCCAACTTCATGTAATCTTTATAGATGATTTCTTGTATGCACAGAGGAGAGTGACATAGGGAACTCCAAAGAATGCCCACTTTTCACTGGGCCAAAACTTTATGACAGGGCCCTGCTCAGGTGTCTCAGAGGCAGCATCAAAGTAAGCAAAGCAGACACAGCCCAGATACGCCGCAAGGCAAATCAAAATGTGCCTGAGAATAGACATCCACGTATTACCCAACAACAAAAAAAAAAGGGGAGAGAAAGAAGAAAAAAAAATCAGTGACAAGACTTCAGTAAAGCAATCAACTGTATCACCTTCACCTTCTTTCCCTGAGTCCCCCATAGGGTTGTGGCCTGTCCTTTCCAAAGAGACAAAGAATACAGAGAATAAGAAAAGCTACAAAACTCTAGCTTATCCGTGGTCTAAACAGGCTCTAGCTTTTTGGCTTCTCTGCACCTGATAGATCTATGCAGCAATGCTCCCCCACTTCACCATCATTCATTAATCACTAATTGTCATTCACCATGAGGATTACCACCATTGTTATTGATGGAAGTTTAAGTTTTTATAGCCACAGCTTCAGCTGAAAGGCACTGCAGGATTCTTAGTAACCAATATGACAAGGAATTCAGTTATAATTAATGAACATAATGTCTGAAGAATTTGATCAGACCAAAAAATCCTAAATCTGCCACCTTGAATAGAATGAGACTTGCTCCGGGCTTATAATTTCACCAGTAATTCTGTCTAGAAGTAACCAGAAATGGACACTAGGCAGCACTAAAGGGTAACACAGTGAAGATGTATCACATTCAAATCAAACTTTGGACTTGATACACAACACTTACCATACACAGTGCAAATAGGGGAAGTTAAATGAGGACCAGATCTCACAAAATGCTTTGTCACTGATCCAGCAGAAAAGTGCATCCACCAAAGACCTGAAAAGAGACCCAGTTTGTATACAGGTAGGTTTTCACACCTGAGAAAAAAAACATAAATAAGCTGCTATAAAACAATGCCAGACACACATCTTTAAAATGACTCCACCATAATTGTCCCGATCTGCTATCAAAAGCACTGCAATCAGATCTAGTGTATCATCAAATGGTGGCTTAAGGATCTCAGAAGGAAATGTTGCAATAAGCAAAGCTGTGCAGGGAACACCCAAAGTCATTAGAGAGATGTTGTTGATGGCAGGTTTAATGAAGCAAGGCAGGTGGTAACTCCAGACAGAACAGCCACAGCAGCTTTAAAACAGCTCCTGAATAGGGTTTTTATGAGGCAGAAAGACTGCTCTTAATTCAAAGCTTTTAAATGCTAAACCCAGAAATCTTAAAATTATTTTAATAATGTAACAAAATTTGTGTTGCTCTAAGTGTGTTTAGGGGATGAAATGACAATACACATACAGGGGATGTGGACCTTGTGCAGACTAGCATGTGATTGCAGAGTTAATCATATACACAAACCTTTGCTGGACTGTGGTCTTCTGAACCAATCACACGTATGTATACACACACATGTGTACACACACACTCATTACTGGCTTCAAAACCAAGACCACAGTCCAGTCTTCCTCCTCCCACAGTAAATTAGGAAAAAATCCATATCTGCACACAGCACCATTCTTCCTCAAAAGAGTTCCGTGTCATCATTCTTCAAGCTCTTAACATGAACTTTTAGGATATTTTTTATTGTTAACGGCCCACCTTCTACAGTCATGTTACAGTCTCCTTTCCTTTATCTCTTTTAAGCCTTAAAAGATACTGAAAACTGTATGGTAAGTAAGAACATTTCTTTTAATCAAATTCAACAGCAGGTGAGAGATTCCCACACTTTTGTCTAAGACTAGGATTTGGTATATTCTTAGCATAAATGAAATCACAGCTGGGGCCTGTGTAGGTAGCCTGACAACTTTTAAATTAAATGTATGTATGTTAAACTTCAAGTTTGAACTTTAAACAACCCATTTGCAGTGCGTGGCTGGTCTATGGCAGACAGGTGATCATAATGGTCCCTTCAAGTACTGGCCCACAGCTTTGTAAAACAGTTGCCGTCCCAGGATGGTTCCTCTATGTTTGCAGTACCAGTCCATGGTCACAAGTGTTATCACCTCCACCCAGTGCATTCCATTTGCTTTTTGCTTTAAAGCTTTTTCTCCTGGAAGGCAACAAAGTGTCTGGGCAGAAAGTTCTGATCTGACATGAATGTCTTAATGAATAAAGACATCATAAATGGGTCACAACAGACAGTAACATTTTCAGCACTGAAAATCCAAAGTGTGATGAGGATGTAGAAAGTGAAGATGACAGCAGTGAGCACAGGACAGACATTATAACAGAGGATTAGCTAGTCAATTCAAAAAAAACCAAATATTAACCAAACCTGTTCTAGTTTAGGGTTTGTTCTATGTCTCTCTTCTGTATCCTTCAGAAAGGAATCAAAACCTTAACAAATAACTGTCTTGACAAATTCTCTGGAAGAGACATGTTCTGAGAAGTGAAAGGATAGGGGATATCCTTCACCTCATCTAAGTATTTTTATGGATCAGTTATAACCTGGGAGATTTAGTATTTACTGTTTTAACATGAAGTTGAACAGTATTTCACTCCAAAAGTTTTGTTATTTCCTTTAAAAAGAATATAGTTTAACATCTTAGTCCATACCATGAACCTATCAAAGGTGAGGGAGTGAAAAAAGTTATTAAAAAGTTATTATTGGCTCAAAACAACCCTGTGAGTGTGACAAGGGGGCAGACTGGGGTCTGCCGAGGTAGGATTGTGCTCTGACCACCCCATAACCCTGTCTTCTTGAGAGCCACTGGTGCAGCTGTCAGTCCCTAGCACACCAGGAGCACTGGCGCATACCTGCCCACCCCTGGAGCTTTTAGTCCAGCAGAGAATGGCTAATAGCCATTGGCAGACCTGTAACCCCACACCACACCCCCCGGAATCCCTAACCTAGCACTGTATGGCTGGGACACCAGAAGCCCCACCTGTGGCGGGTGGCCACAGGAGTCCAGAGCAATAAAATCTGAACAAAATGGACTAAGATACAAGCAATCAGAACAGAATGGAGTGAGAAAAGATAGCAGCAACAGTGGTAAGGTTGGATGATAACTCAGCGTCATTATGTGCAGGTTTAGGTAATAGCACAAGAAGTTTCAAGAAACATGAAAGTGTACATGTATGATTGTATGATTACCTGTCATTTCGAAAAACTCTGGGCAGGTATCTCCTGGGGAACCACATGGCAAGAGCACACACATCACCAGCTCATCCAGCATCTGGCCCAGGAAACTGAGTGTGGCACGAAAATAAACAGATCCAATTCCTGGAGAGATGAATCAAGACAGGATGAACAGTTGCAGTACCATAATAGAACAAACCACACTGCTCATGCTCAGAACTTCATAGAAAATAGTGGATACCGTTTGGTCTAGAAAAGATTATAAAAAAAGAAAACCAGAAAACAAACACTAACTTTCCTAAGAAGCAATCCAGGTCATCAGCCCCCCATTAAGTACAAAGCAAACACCTTACAAAAGTAGCAGCTAAAAATGTCAGCTCCCACCAGAAAAGTAGATGTATCCTGTGGAAAAGTACAATGCAAAATCAATAAAGAAATAAAAGCCAAATGGTGCTTCTGAATTTTCTGAATAGTGCAAGAATGGGTAAGACAAAGAGAAAAAGCAGCATCTGATGACTACTCACCATATATGTTTACAGGTGGAAAGTGTCACACTGCTCCAGGAGGCTGTGAATATCCCTTTAAAGTGCCTCAAGGAATGAAAATACTTCAGGATCTCATATCCACTAAACAGCTAAGCCTTTGGACCATCTCAGTACAATGTGAAACGTATTACCCTCTTCAGATGCACTGGCACTTTCAGCTCTTATTTAAACAACAACATAGGAAGGAGGGTCAGCACTGCCGTAGAATGAGCCCAAACATAAAAAAGTAAGTTTGCAGAAGAAGGATAGGAAGGGAATAGAACTATGGCCAAAATTCCCACCAACCTCAAATTGCAAAAAAATTTTTCTTTTCAGAAACTGTGACCGCTTTGGCTTCAAGCAAGTACACACAAACTCTTCTGAACATGGCAAGATTGCTTTGTTTAGCAAAACAATTAAGTTCAAGCAATAAGAACTCATTTCTCTCAGTTCACACCTGAGTTGGCAAACAGACACTAACCAACTTACCAACCACAACTAGCAGAGCCCATATTAAATATATTCCACTGTTGAAGCAGATTGCATATTGATGGAACAAGCACATACATATGGGTGGTAAAATGAAAAACAAGACATTGCTTACCTAAGAAAAAGAAGAAAAAACACACTCTCACAAATGCAGAAAATAAACAAACTTTAAATATCCATAGGGTTTCTAAGATATCTACAATAACCTTTTGTCATCCAGTGATACCCTAGGTCAACAAATTATGGTCCTCTGTTTTTGTTAATGCTTAGCTCTATTTGCAAAAGCACCAACTTGTTTTCATTACTAACTAATAACAGCATAAAAACTTTAAGTAACACAAAATGTTGCTAGTCATCTTTAAATTATATCTCAAGTCAATCCCAGAGGAATTTTATTGAGAATCTACAAGTATTCAAGACTGCGGCAATTCAAGAAGCATATAAGAGCAAGCATCTAGGGAACAGGAAGTACTGACCAGAGACTTGTTCTCTCAATGGCTGTCAAGCCTAGCATGGAATAAACATTAGAAGTACTTGCAATAGACAGAGCTAGTCAAGCTGGAAGTCAATTTGCTGAGCAATAGCTGTTGTCTGGAAGGTCTGAAACAAGGCTAAGCTAAAAGAGTTAGAAAAATCTTTGTGAAGGGAAAAGAGAGCCTGGAGCTTCAGATCCTTTTACACTTCATTTTAGCCCTTGGTTCTCCATTACAGAAGCAATTGATTATGATTGAAAACCAGTAATAGGAAAGTGAAAAAGCTGATAATTCAGACCACTCCCAGGGTTTTATGTAATATAATATGTAAGATTTGAACAAAGACATGTTTTATGTTTTCACTTGCGTGCCAACAGCCTAAACCATGATTCTCTAGGTAAAGACTGAAAACACTTTACTGGCAATTAGCAAGAGCTGTCATTGTAGTAGTGATCACTTGGTTGCCTTCAGAAGGAGCTGCCAGTGATGACGGCCAGGCATGGCACTATAACTGAGCAGTTAATGAAAAGACACTAATGCTGCTTCACAATGGGTCAATGGACAGGATGAGTTCCCCAGCCTCAGCTTTCTCATGTTTGCCTAATTAGCCCAAGAACTGCAACATTCCCAGAAGGTTGATGTAGAAAGTAACTCTGAGTCAATTGCACTCCATTGGGAAAGATCACCTTTTCACAGACACTTAGAAACTTCTACTGACATTAAGGAAAATCTAGTGGAGAAATAATTCAAGAACGGCATATGAATTTGTTCATTCAGCTACTTTTGTCCACTACTCAACACAATCTGAGAACAGATTTAAAGAGGCAGAACAATTTATTTAATCCATGTAAAGCAACCTGCGCTTTCAAAGAAAAAGGCTCACTTGAGCATCTTCCATTCACAAAGAAAAACACTTATCTTCATGCAGCAGAGACTGTCAGCAATGCTGAGAACACAGTCATGGACCAGGATCGCAATGCGTGATGTGCTCATACAAGCACAGAGCAGGAAGTCTCCCCCTGCCCCAAAGCAGGCAGGAAGCCTACACAGTGACAGCAGGGATGATGGAATATGAACAATTCCTCTAGGGGCCTGGCATTGTAGGCTTTTAGACACTGTGTTGGAATTTTCAAAGCCTAAGAGGGAATT